>WNYA01001350.1:36797-77296 GCA_019512145.1 Engystomops pustulosus | reverse complement strand
ATGTCTGGTGCCTTGGAGAAGAGCGGGACTCCCAACCAATGAGTGCAGTTTGAGAAACCAGCATCCAACAAGAAGGTCCATGTCTGGTGCCCTGGCGAAGAGTGGGACCTATTACGTTGGCCAGATATCTACTGTTCTCCAATCTTTTAGTTCTTCAATTAGGTCACTGTTGGGAACTTGGACACCAGATTTAGTTAAAAATTCTGTAATCATTATAGTTAGAGGCTCTCTTTGTCTTAGTCTTACCATCTTTCAAATTTTACATTTTTGACTACCCCTTTAACAGACGCTTGTTGTGTTTGTAATATCCCACAGATATTGATGAGTAACTGGGTTGTGAGCTAATTTTGGCGTGTTTCCAGGAGGCTTTAGAGTCTAAAACATGGAGACAGAGAAAAGTAGAGTAGCTCCTAACATGGTGGTGCCATAACTCATCCTTATCCACATCCGTATAAGAGTTTTTTTTTTAAGGTGGGGCATAACCATTGGGACCAAATTGATTGTAATGTGGGGTTGTGTGAATGGTCCTTATCTACAGGATTGGGTATAGGTTCCTTAATGGTGGAATTACAGGTATATCCCCATGGGCCATATTCATCTTGATGATGGGCTTATGTCATGCCATGACTTAACCATCTGTTGGACTACCAGAGATAGCTGTATACTCTCACCCATCTTTCTCTGGTGGCCCCATTCATGAGACAGAGATGAGAACATTCTTGCGTGACATTGCCCCATCATAAACGGGACACGTGGAACCTCCGTTCTCATGATAATTGTCATCTCGATCGTTGGACCTCACCCATCAGTGACTTACATCCTATACCACAATAAAGCCTAAGTCTCTGTATTGGGACGACCCCTTTAAAACTCTTTGCCAACGTTTGTTTTTCTTGAACGTAGGAGTCGTAGATGTGACTAATGAGTAGGACTATGGAATGTGGGGCATAACCATTGGGACCAAATTGATCGTAATGTGGGGTTGTGTGAATGGTCCTTATCTACAGGATAGGGTGTAGGTTCCTTAATGATGGAATTACCAGTATATCCCCAGGGGCCATATTCATCTCGATGATGGACTTATGTCATGCCTTGACTTAACCTTCTATGGGACTACCAGAGATTGCTGGATGTTCTCACTCATCTTTCTCTGGTGGTCCCATTCATGAGAAAGAGATGAGAACATTCTTGCGTAACATTGCCCCATCATAAACGGGACACGTGGAACCTCCATTCTCATGATAATTGGGATCTCGATGGTTGGGACCTCATCCGTCAGTGACTTACATCCTATAACACCATAAAGCCGAAGTCTCCGTATTGGGACGACCCCTTTAAAACTCTTTGCCAATGCTTGTTTTTCTTGAACGTAGGAGTCGTAGATGTGACTAATGAGTAGGACTATGGAATGTGGGGCATAACCATTGGGACCAAATTGATCGTAATGTGGGGTTGTGTGAATGGTTCTTATCTACAGGATAGGGTATAGGTTCCTTAATGGCAGAATTACAGGTATATCCCCATGGGCCATATTCATCTCGATGATGGGCCTATGTCATGGCATGACTTAACCTTCTATTGGACTACCAGAGATTGCTGGATGTTCTCACTCATCTTTCTCTGGTGGTCCCATTCATGAGAAAGAGATGAGAACATTCTTGCGTGACATTGCCCCATCATAAACGGGACACGTGGAACCTCCATTCTCATGATAATTGGAATCTCGATGATTGGGACCTCACCCATCAGTGACTTACATCCTATAACACAATAAAGCCGAAGTCTCAGTATTGGGACGACCCCTTTAAAACTCATTTGTTTTTCTTGAACGTAGGAGTCGTAGATGTGACTAATGAGTAGGACTCCGGAACGTGGAGGACGCCCCCATGAACCCTGCGAGTGGCGCTCCACTGTTTACGTGGAGGACGCCCCCATGAACCCTGCGAGTGGCGCTCCACTGTTTACATTTTAATAAATTCTTGCTAATTATTTGCACATGCCCAGCTTGTTCTGATTGTCTTCCTATTATGACACTCCCTGGAAACTTGTCTTTAATTGCTGCTACTGAGCCGGTGTTATGTAGTCCAGTAGCACATCATAAATCAGTTTCAGAGTCTCCTACAACAGTTTGGGGAAAACTTGTGTGCGCTCCGTCTCTTTACGTGTGACCGGTAGCCGGGGTGGACATCTGTGTTGTATAAAAGCCTCCATCCTCCCAGAGATGTTTGATTTCCATGGCCTGACCCTAGTGTTAAACATTGCCAAAACATTTTACATACAGATAATGTATGTCAAACATAGCGCATAACACGGGAATGATGGGAAGTTACTCCTCATTATTTCTATAGGTCCATCATATTCTGGAGCGCAGACGTGAGAACATATTCACTTCATATTCATTGCTTGTATCCAATCTCTTTATTACTTAAAGAAGACCTCCACCCCTGCACCCCGCAACTTACTATTTATCATACACTTCTTTTATGTGTACTTCCTTTAAAACTTGAGTTTTACATTCCCCTTTTCATTTCCTCCGAATTGCTATCAATCCCATGATGCTTTGGCGCAACAATGAGACAGAAATATCTCTAATAAAAGGGGTGCACTGTGTTTATGACCCCTATCTCCATTCTACTAAATTATTTGCTATCAATCCCATGATGCTTTGGTGCCACGAGACAGGAACATCTCTACTACAGAGGGGGTGCACTGTGTTTATAACCCATATCTCGCGTCTACTAAATTATTTGGTATCAATCCCATGATGCTTTGGTGAAACAACATTACAGAAACATCTCTACTACAAGGGGGTGCACTGTGTTTGTGACCCCTATCTCCATTCTACTAAATTATTTCCTGTCAATCCCATGATGCTTTGGCGTCTGAGACAGAAAACATCTCTGCTCGAAGGTGTTGTATTGTGTTTATCACTCCAATCTATACTGCTACATTATTTGCGATCAATCCCATGATGCTTTGGTGTAACGTCAAACAGTCAGAGACAGAACCATCTCTGCAAGAAGGGGGTACACTGTGTTTATTTTCCCTATTACCATTCTGCTAAATTATTTGCTATCAATCTAGATTTTCTGGCCTACAAACCCTGAAATAGTTGCAATTCTCCTGGTGCAAGAATTGTGACTATTTTCACCCTCATGCTACCTTCACCCCAAGTGGACTTGTTCAGGCAGCGGTATTGGCCGGCGCAGGCCACCAGCTGTAGTACAATTGTTACGCCAGACTGGCCACCAGATTTATCAGGAGGCCGAAGCCAACTAATGGATTGTAAGGGGCGGGGCTTAATCATACACTAAAAGACCATGTGCCAGAATATGATAAATACTCCCCACACATATACAAAACCTCTTTGCTAGAATGGGGGCACTTTTTTTTAATCACCCCTATCTACTTTCTGCTGCATTATTTTGCTATCAATCTCATGATGCTTTGGTGAAACTTCAAATAGTCTCACAGAGACAGAACCATCTCTGCAAGTAAGGGATGCACCATATTTATCCTCCCCACATTCTAAATTCTGCTACAGTATTTTATATCAATCCCATGATGCCTCAGCACCTTAGCACATGAGAAGCCAAAAACAGAATTATTTCTACTGAGGGAGAGGGGGGGTCGGTTGTGATTATCATCCCCATAGATAGTACGTCAGCTTCTTTATGAGACTATAAGTATACAGTCAGGGAGGCTGTGAGCTCCTTATTTATAACCATGTGACCGGGGCCTAGTAGATTATTATTAATGACTATGATAGGAGGTTTTTGGATTTTCAGATTCCATGCACCACTGTATACAAGGTACCATAGTCATGCCATGTTGTTCGTGACCAAAATTGAAACAAAAATAGTAGGTTTTTACCTGCTTTTCGCAGATTTGCCTTTTGGGGGTGGGACGTAGTTCATTCTTGATTTTCCAATTTGGATCGGCAGCATTATTTGCCATGTTGCGGGTTCTAAACCCAGAACTTAAACAATTTTATGTTGATGTTTTGTGGCAGTTTTTTGTAGAATGAGGTTGGGATTTGTATAATGGTGTGGTTAACCCCCGACAATTTTAAAAACTGCGTCCCTGGCCCAAATTGGCCAAAAAAAGATTGTGGCTTCTCTAAGAGCAATGGAGGTGTGCCCTCACACTGCTGCGCACTTAGCTCCCTGCATTGAACAGCCTCATTGCGCCCCTACTATAAGTGACTGTAGTACTCAATCAGAAGCCTGCAGTCTCATGCAGAATGTTAAGTGCACAGCAGTGTGAGGATTATTCCCAAATGAACTTGGAATCTTTGAATATAAATTCACATTCACAGTCCTGCTGCTGCTAACAACATACACAAAGTTATGATTAAACAGATCTCTAGGGCCAGTACATAGCACTCTGCTGAGAACAGAGAACACAGCAGTGTGAGGACTAACCCCTATTCTCTTGGAGAGCCAACAATTCTGTATAATAAATCTATATTTCACAGTCCTGCTGCTGCTAACAACACACACACACACACAAAGATCACATATCTCTACAGAGATTAGATATCTCTACAGGGACCATACCTAACAATTTGCTGCACAGAGCACAGGTTTGAGGACACCCCTACAAACCTGGAATATAAAGCCATATTTCACAGTCCTGCTGCTACAAACACACAAAGTTATGCTTACACACCTCTACATGGCCAGTGCCTAACACTCTGTAGAGACCAGAAAGCAAAACACATCCACTGAGCTCATGGAGAAGCTCCATTCCTGGAATATAAATCTGTATTTCACAGTCCTGCTGCTACTAACAACATACACAGACAAAGATTACACATCTAAAGAGATTTCACACCTCTACAGGAACAGTACCTAGCACTGGCTGCAAAGAGCATGGAGCACATAAGTGTGAGGCCACACCTGCATTTCACAGTCCTGCTGCTACGAACATTACACACAAAGGTATGCTTATACACCCTTACAGGGCCAGTACGTAACCCTCTGCATAGTACAGAGAGCTCTGAAGTTTGAGGACATACCCCCTGTGCTCATGGAGAAGCTCCAATCCTGGAATATAAATCTAAATTTCACAGTCCTGCTGCCACTTACAATAAACACAAAGATTACACATCTCTACAGAGATTACACATCTCTATAATGACAGTACCTAACACTTTGCAGAGAACAGAGAGCACAACAGTGTGAGGGCATAACCCCTGTGCACATGGAGAAGCTCCAATCCTGGAATATAAATCTATATTTCACAGTCGTGCTGCTACTAACAACACACACACAAAGATTACGCATCTCTACAGGGATTACACATCTCCACAGGGACAGTATCTAGCACTGGCTGAAGAGAGCACAGAGCACATAAGTGTGAGGACCCACATCTACAAACCTGGAATATAAATCCATATTTCACAGTCCTGCTGCTACTAACAACACACACACATAGATTACGCATCTCTACAGAGATTACACATCTCTACAGGGACAGTATCTAGCACTGGCTGCAGAGAGCACAGAGCACATAAATGTGAGGACTCGCCTGCAAACCTGGAAGTTAAATCTATATTTCACATTCCTGCTGCTACTAACATCACACACACAAAGATTGCATATTTCTACAGAGATTACCGTACACATCCTTACAGGGACAGTACCTAACACTTTGCAGAGAACAGAGAGTACAACAGTGTGAGGGCATAACCCTTTGCTCATGTAGAAGCTCCAATCCTGGAATATAAATCTATATTTTTCACAGTCGTGCTGCTACTAACATCACACACAAACATTATGCATTTCTACATGGATTACACATCTCCCCAGGGACAGTATCTAGCACTGACGGCAGAGAGCACAGAGCACATAAGTGTGAGGACACACACCTACAAACCTGGAATATAAATCCTGATTTTTAACAGTCCTGCTGCTACTAATAAAACACACAGAGGTACATGACACAGATCACACAGATCTCTAAAAAATAACTGACATTGCATGTTGACAAGTTCCCTTTTAATATAAAGGGGACTTCCCAGTCCATTCTTAAAGGCAATGGGGGAGATTTATCATCAGTCTATTAGAGCAGAACTGTTCTAGTTGCCCATGGCAACCAATCAGAGCTCAGCTTTCATTTTCCTTCAGCCATGTATGAAATTAAAGCTGAGCTCTGATTGGTTTCCATGGGCAACTAGAACAGTTTTACCTCAGAAACTCCATGATAAATCTCCCCCAATGGGTGAGAGTTATCATAAGTCTCTTAGAGCAGAACTGTTCTAGTTGCCCTTGGCAACCAATCAGAGCTCAGCTTTCATTTTCCCACAGCTGTTTATAAAATTACAGCTCAGCTCTGATTGGTTTCCATGGGCAACTGGAACAATTTTACCTCAGAAACTTGATGATAAATGTCCCCCAATGTCTCTTACAGCTTACTACTTAGTCCATGTATTTTTGTAGTATTTCTTTGTGAGGAGTCTTCTGGCTGCCCAATTACATCTATAACATTGGAGGTCCACCTAAACAAAGCTACCCCACTGGACGTGGAGAATACAAAGGTGGCTGAGTGTGATTTGGGGAACTCTTTTGAGCTGCCCATTGAGAGAGGCCTACTCTGACCTGCGGATAATTTACTTTGTACCCCCATGGTGTTGTACATGGAAATCCAGCTGCTCCTTTTTTCCTATTGCATACCCAAAATGCAATGGTTTTGGAAGCTTAAGATTGTCAATTAGTGACTATCTCCAGGTGGTCGGCCATAGCCGCCCGCGTTCTCCCTCGCCACCATTGTGGAGCGGCCCTTGTAGTGTTAATCTTCTTAGTGACACTCCACACATGTAGAGTGGAGGTCCTAGCCAGAAAGACACAGGCCCAGATTTTACAAGCCCTCGAAACTCGCTTTATATCATGAATGGCTTTGACATCTGGTGCGAGGAGGAGGAGGAGGAAGGGGGGAGGGGGTAGGGAATTAAGAGATCTCTCCACTAGTCAAGGTGAAAAGAAGGTCCTACACCCCAGTGGGTTTCTATAGGCGCAGAAGAAAGCCTCGCTGTATTGACACAGTACTTAGTTTGACTAAAACATCCTTAAAATGTTCCTAGGGAAAGCCATGATGAAAGAAACTTGTCTCATCTACATGAAAAGGTTGGTGTTCTCTTCTCGGAGACCTCTTAACACGGCCGATGGAAGGGCGTACAGGTCACTACCCTCACCCGCACATTGTTGTCCGCGCTGGTACAAATAACCATGTAAATTCTACTCAAATGACCCGCTTACCCCAAACCATTTACCCCGGACAATGCCGAGGAATGTTCCGCTATTTCCAATGGAATCTTCATTAGTGCTGAGAAAGGTCTTAGAAGAGTCTCCTGGTCCTACTTTCTGGTGTGTCGGATGAGAGACTTTGTTATACGGGTCAATCCAATGGAGGTCACCCTCAACCCAAGTGTCCACTTTCACTATGTGCAATTATTATGTTTATTGTACAAATTACTCTACATAAAATTATTTTTTTTGTAATACATTAGATTATTTATCCTGTACTGATCCTGAGTTATATCCTGTATTATACTCCAGAGCTGCACTCACTATTCTGCTGCTGGTGATGTCTGGTGCCTTGGAGAAGAGCGGGACTCCCAACCAATGAGTGCAGTTTGAGAAACCAGCATCCAACAAGAAGGTCCATGTCTGGTGCCCTGGCGAAGAGTGGGACCTATTACGTTGGCCAGATATCTACTGTTCTCCAATCTTTTAGTTCTTCAATTAGGTCACTGTTGGGAACTTGGACACCAGATTTAGTTAAAAATTCTGTAATCATTATAGTTAGAGGCTCTCTTTGTCTTAGTCTTACCATCTTTCAAATTTTACATTTTTGACTACCCCTTTAACAGACGCTTGTTGTGTTTGTAATATCCCACAGATATTGATGAGTAACTGGGTTGTGAGCTAATTTTGGCGTGTTTCCAGGAGGCTTTAGAGTCTAAAACATGGAGACAGAGAAAAGTAGAGTAGCTCCTAACATGGTGGTGCCATAACTCATCCTTATCCACATCCGTATAAGAGTTTTTTTTTTAAGGTGGGGCATAACCATTGGGACCAAATTGATTGTAATGTGGGGTTGTGTGAATGGTCCTTATCTACAGGATTGGGTATAGGTTCCTTAATGGTGGAATTACAGGTATATCCCCATGGGCCATATTCATCTTGATGATGGGCTTATGTCATGCCATGACTTAACCATCTGTTGGACTACCAGAGATAGCTGTATACTCTCACCCATCTTTCTCTGGTGGCCCCATTCATGAGACAGAGATGAGAACATTCTTGCGTGACATTGCCCCATCATAAACGGGACACGTGGAACCTCCGTTCTCATGATAATTGTCATCTCGATCGTTGGACCTCACCCATCAGTGACTTACATCCTATACCACAATAAAGCCTAAGTCTCTGTATTGGGACGACCCCTTTAAAACTCTTTGCCAACGTTTGTTTTTCTTGAACGTAGGAGTCGTAGATGTGACTAATGAGTAGGACTATGGAATGTGGGGCATAACCATTGGGACCAAATTGATCGTAATGTGGGGTTGTGTGAATGGTCCTTATCTACAGGATAGGGTATAGGTTCCTTAACGGTGGAATTACCAGTATATCCCCAGGGGCCATATTCATCTCGATGATGGGCTTATGTCATGCCTTGACTTAACCTTCTATGGGACTACCAGAGATTGCTGGATGTTCTCACTCATCTTTCTCTGGTGGTCCCATTCATGAGAAAGAGATGAGAACATTCTTGCGTAACATTGCCCCATCATAAACGGGACACGTGGAACCTCCATTCTCATGATAATTGGGATCTCGATGGTTGGGACCTCATCCGTCAGTGACTTACATCCTATAACACCATAAAGCCGAAGTCTCCGTATTGGGACGACCCCTTTAAAACTCTTTGCCAATGCTTGTTTTTCTTGAACGTAGGAGTCGTAGATGTGACTAATGAGTAGGACTATGGAATGTGGGGCATAACCATTGGGACCAAATTGATCGTAATGTGGGGTTGTGTGAATGGTTCTTATCTACAGGATAGGGTATAGGTTCCTTAATGGCAGAATTACAGGTATATCCCCATGGGCCATATTCATCTCGATGATGGGCCTATGTCATGGCATGACTTAACCTTCTATTGGACTACCAGAGATTGCTGGATGCTCTTACTCATCTTTCTCTGGTGGTCCCATTCATGAGAAAGAGATGACAACATTCTTGCATGGCATTGCCCCATCATAAACGGGACACGTGGAACCTCCGTTCTCATGATAATTGGGATCTCGATGGTTGGACCTCACCCATCAGTGACTTACATCCTACAACACCATAAAGCCTAAGTCTCAGTATTGGGACGACCCCTTTAAAACTCTTTGCCGTCGTTTGTTTTTCTTGAACGTAGGAGTCGTAGATGTGACTAATGAGTAGGACTCCGGAATGTGGAGGACGCCCCCATGAACCCTGCGAGTGGCGCTCCACTGTTTACATTTTAATAAATTCTTGCTAATTATTTGCACATGCCCAGCTTGTTCTGATTGTCTTCCTATTATGACACTCCCTGGAAACTTGTCTTTAATTGCTGCTACTGAGCCGGTGTTATGTAGTCCAGTAGCACATCATAAATCAGTTTCAGAGTCTCCTACAACAGTTTGGGGAAAACTTGTGTGCGCTCCGTCTCTTTACGTGTGACCGGTAGCCGGGGTGGACATCTGTATTGTATAAAAGCCTCCATCCTCCCAGAGATGTTTGATTTCCATGGCCTGACCCTAGCGTTAAACATTGCCAAAACATTTTACATACAGATAATGTATGTCAAACATAGCGCATAACACGGGAATGATGGGAAGTTACTCCTCATTATTTCTATAGGTCCATCATATTCTGGAGCGCAGACGTGAGAACATATTCACTTCATATTCATTGCTTGTATCCAATCTCTTTATTACTTAAAGAAGACCTCCACCCCTGCACCCCGCAACTTACTATTTATCATACACTTCTTTTATGTGTACTTCCTTTAAAACTTGAGTTTTACATTCCCCTTTTCATTTCCTCCGAATTGCTATCAATCCCATGATGCTTTGGCGCAACAATGAGACAGAAATATCTCTAATAAAAGGGGTGCACTGTGTTTATGACCCCTATCTCCATTCTACTAAATTATTTGCTATCAATCCCATGATGCTTTGGTGCCACGAGACAGGAACATCTCTACTACAGAGGGGGTGCACTGTGTTTATAACCCATATCTCGCGTCTACTAAATTATTTGGTATCAATCCCATGATGCTTTGGTGAAACAACATTACAGAAACATCTCTACTACAAGGGGGTGCACTGTGTTTGTGACCCCTATCTCCATTCTACTAAATTATTTCCTGTCAATCCCATGATGCTTTGGCGTCTGAGACAGAAAACATCTCTGCTCGAAGGTGTTGTATTGTGTTTATCACTCCAATCTATACTGCTACATTATTTGCGATCAATCCCATGATGCTTTGGTGTAACGTCAAACAGTCAGAGACAGAACCATCTCTGCAAGAAGGGGGTACACTGTGTTTATTTTCCCTATTACCATTCTGCTAAATTATTTGCTATCAATCTAGATTTTCTGGCCTACAAACCCTGAAATAGTTGCAATTCTCCTGGTGCAAGAATTGTGACTATTTTCACCCTCATGCTACCTTCACCCCAAGTGGACTTGTTCAGGCAGCGGTATTGGCCGGCGCAGGCCACCAGCTGTAGTACAATTGTTACGCCAGACTGGCCACCAGATTTATCAGGAGGCCGAAGCCAACTAATGGATTGTAAGGGGCGGGGCTTAATCATACACTAAAAGACCATGTGCCAGAATATGATAAATACTCCCCACACATATACAAAACCTCTTTGCTAGAATGGGGGCACTTTTTTTTAATCACCCCTATCTACTTTCTGCTGCATTATTTTGCTATCAATCTCATGATGCTTTGGTGAAACTTCAAATAGTCTCACAGAGACAGAACCATCTCTGCAAGTAAGGGATGCACCATATTTATCCTCCCCACATTCTAAATTCTGCTACAGTATTTTATATCAATCCCATGATGCCTCAGCACCTTAGCACATGAGAAGCCAAAAACAGAATTATTTCTACTGAGGGAGAGGGGGGGTCGGTTGTGATTATCATCCCCATAGATAGTACGTCAGCTTCTTTATGAGACTATAAGTATACAGTCAGGGAGGCTGTGAGCTCCTTATTTATAACCATGTGACCGGGGCCTAGTAGATTATTATTAATGACTATGATAGGAGGTTTTTGGATTTTCAGATTCCATGCACCACTGTATACAAGGTACCATAGTCATGCCATGTTGTTCGTGACCAAAATTGAAACAAAAATAGTAGGTTTTTACCTGCTTTTCGCAGATTTGCCTTTTGGGGGTGGGACGTAGTTCATTCTTGATTTTCCAATTTGGATCGGCAGCATTATTTGCCATGTTGCGGGTTCTAAACCCAGAACTTAAACAATTTTATGTTGATGTTTTGTGGCAGTTTTTTGTAGAATGAGGTTGGGATTTGTATAATGGTGTGGTTAACCCCCGACAATTTTAAAAACTGCGTCCCTGGCCCAAATTGGCCAAAAAAAGATTGTGGCTTCTCTAAGAGCAATGGAGGTGTGCCCTCACACTGCTGCGCACTTAGCTCCCTGCATTGAACAGCCTCATTGCGCCCCTACTATAAGTGACTGTAGTACTCAATCAGAAGCCTGCAGTCTCATGCAGAATGTTAAGTGCACAGCAGTGTGAGGATTATTCCCAAATGAACTTGGAATCTTTGAATATAAATTCACATTCACAGTCCTGCTGCTGCTAACAACATACACAAAGTTATGATTAAACAGATCTCTAGGGCCAGTACATAGCACTCTGCTGAGAACAGAGAACACAGCAGTGTGAGGACTAACCCCTATTCTCTTGGAGAGCCAACAATTCTGTATAATAAATCTATATTTCACAGTCCTGCTGCTGCTAACAACACACACACACACACAAAGATCACATATCTCTACAGAGATTAGATATCTCTACAGGGACCATACCTAACAATTTGCTGCACAGAGCACAGGTTTGAGGACACCCCTACAAACCTGGAATATAAAGCCATATTTCACAGTCCTGCTGCTACAAACACACAAAGTTATGCTTACACACCTCTACATGGCCAGTGCCTAACACTCTGTAGAGACCAGAAAGCAAAACACATCCACTGAGCTCATGGAGAAGCTCCATTCCTGGAATATAAATCTGTATTTCACAGTCCTGCTGCTACTAACAACATACACAGACAAAGATTACACATCTAAAGAGATTTCACACCTCTACAGGAACAGTACCTAGCACTGGCTGCAAAGAGCATGGAGCACATAAGTGTGAGGCCACACCTGCATTTCACAGTCCTGCTGCTACGAACATTACACACAAAGGTATGCTTATACACCCTTACAGGGCCAGTACGTAACCCTCTGCATAGTACAGAGAGCTCTGAAGTTTGAGGACATACCCCCTGTGCTCATGGAGAAGCTCCAATCCTGGAATATAAATCTAAATTTCACAGTCCTGCTGCCACTTACAATAAACACAAAGATTACACATCTCTACAGAGATTACACATCTCTATAATGACAGTACCTAACACTTTGCAGAGAACAGAGAGCACAACAGTGTGAGGGCATAACCCCTGTGCACATGGAGAAGCTCCAATCCTGGAATATAAATCTATATTTCACAGTCGTGCTGCTACTAACAACACACACACAAAGATTACGCATCTCTACAGGGATTACACATCTCCACAGGGACAGTATCTAGCACTGGCTGAAGAGAGCACAGAGCACATAAGTGTGAGGACCCACATCTACAAACCTGGAATATAAATCCATATTTCACAGTCCTGCTGCTACTAACAACACACACACATAGATTACGCATCTCTACAGAGATTACACATCTCTACAGGGACAGTATCTAGCACTGGCTGCAGAGAGCACAGAGCACATAAATGTGAGGACTCGCCTGCAAACCTGGAAGTTAAATCTATATTTCACATTCCTGCTGCTACTAACATCACACACACAAAGATTGCATATTTCTACAGAGATTACCGTACACATCCTTACAGGGACAGTACCTAACACTTTGCAGAGAACAGAGAGTACAACAGTGTGAGGGCATAACCCTTTGCTCATGTAGAAGCTCCAATCCTGGAATATAAATCTATATTTTTCACAGTCGTGCTGCTACTAACATCACACACAAACATTATGCATTTCTACATGGATTACACATCTCCCCAGGGACAGTATCTAGCACTGACGGCAGAGAGCACAGAGCACATAAGTGTGAGGACACACACCTACAAACCTGGAATATAAATCCTGATTTTTAACAGTCCTGCTGCTACTAATAAAACACACAGAGGTACATGACACAGATCACACAGATCTCTAAAAAATAACTGACATTGCATGTTGACAAGTTCCCTTTTAATATAAAGGGGACTTCCCAGTCCATTCTTAAAGGCAATGGGGGAGATTTATCATCAGTCTATTAGAGCAGAACTGTTCTAGTTGCCCATGGCAACCAATCAGAGCTCAGCTTTCATTTTCCTTCAGCCATGTATGAAATTAAAGCTGAGCTCTGATTGGTTTCCATGGGCAACTAGAACAGTTTTACCTCAGAAACTCCATGATAAATCTCCCCCAATGGGTGAGAGTTATCATAAGTCTCTTAGAGCAGAACTGTTCTAGTTGCCCTTGGCAACCAATCAGAGCTCAGCTTTCATTTTCCCACAGCTGTTTATAAAATTACAGCTCAGCTCTGATTGGTTTCCATGGGCAACTGGAACAATTTTACCTCAGAAACTTGATGATAAATGTCCCCCAATGTCTCTTACAGCTTACTACTTAGTCCATGTATTTTTGTAGTATTTCTTTGTGAGGAGTCTTCTGGCTGCCCAATTACATCTATAACATTGGAGGTCCACCTAAACAAAGCTACCCCACTGGACGTGGAGAATACAAAGGTGGCTGAGTGTGATTTGGGGAACTCTTTTGAGCTGCCCATTGAGAGAGGCCTACTCTGACCTGCGGATAATTTACTTTGTACCCCCATGGTGTTGTACATGGAAATCCAGCTGCTCCTTTTTTCCTATTGCATACCCAAAATGCAATGGTTTTGGAAGCTTAAGATTGTCAATTAGTGACTATCTCCAGGTGGTCGGCCATAGCCGCCCGCGTTCTCCCTCGCCACCATTGTGGAGCGGCCCTTGTAGTGTTAATCTTCTTAGTGACACTCCACACATGTAGAGTGGAGGTCCTAGCCAGAAAGACACAGGCCCAGATTTTACAAGCCCTCGAAACTCGCTTTATATCATGAATGGCTTTGACATCTGGTGCGAGGAGGAGGAGGAGGAAGGGGGGAGGGGGTAGGGAATTAAGAGATCTCTCCACTAGTCAAGGTGAAAAGAAGGTCCTACACCCCAGTGGGTTTCTATAGGCGCAGAAGAAAGCCTCGCTGTATTGACACAGTACTTAGTTTGACTAAAACATCCTTAAAATGTTCCTAGGGAAAGCCATGATGAAAGAAACTTGTCTCATCTACATGAAAAGGTTGGTGTTCTCTTCTCGGAGACCTCTTAACACGGCCGATGGAAGGGCGTACAGGTCACTACCCTCACCCGCACATTGTTGTCCGCGCTGGTACAAATAACCATGTAAATTCTACTCAAATGACCCGCTTACCCCAAACCATTTACCCCGGACAATGCCGAGGAATGTTCCGCTATTTCCAATGGAATCTTCATTAGTGCTGAGAAAGGTCTTAGAAGAGTCTCCTGGTCCTACTTTCTGGTGTGTCGGATGAGAGACTTTGTTATACGGGTCAATCCAATGGAGGTCACCCTCAACCCAAGTGTCCACTTTCACTATGTGCAATTATTATGTTTATTGTACAAATTACTCTACATAAAATTATTTTTTTTGTAATACATTAGATTATTTATCCTGTACTGATCCTGAGTTATATCCTGTATTATACTCCAGAGCTGCACTCACTATTCTGCTGCTGGTGATACATGACATTACTTATCCTGTACTGATCCTGAGTTACATCCTGTAGATCTTTTATTTTATATAAAAGTAAAAAACATAACAATACAAACAAAACATAATATACAATATATACAATATCTTACCTGCTGGTCCAGCCACATTCACACGTAGTAAAAACAATAACTTACAATACACCGAAATGAATAAACACCAATTACCACAACCCCCACCCAACACAACCCACACCCGCAAATAAACAAAAATGACTACAAAAATGAGTTACATCCTGTATTATCCTCCACAGTTGCATTCACTATTCTGCTGGTGCTGGTGCAGACTCATACATCCTAAGCACTGCTGTGCCTTCGTGAACAAACCCAAGCACACGCTTTTTGTGTTTTGTGACTTTTTATGGTATATGTATATTTCACAGTAATTTCTTTTCATTTATAGTTTTGTCTTATTTCTTTCATTTCAGGCCTCGGAGACCTTGTTCCGCATGGGAGTGACCAGAGGTTATGTGAAGCCTATCCGACATGGAGAGGTAAGCAGGGTTCATTTAATAGTCAGAAGCCAAGCAAGGGTTACATGGGAGACTGTATGATAAGATTTGCGTTCTGTTTATTTCCAATGTTTGGTTGAGCTTATCGATTTACATACATTATGGATGAGGAACAAGCATTAATGGAGGAGCTGACGCCATCCATGGCGACCCGTCTATGTCTGCCATTGGGAGGAGAGTATATGGGATGGTATATCATTTCCTCCATTCTCTCTCGCTAAGTCCACTGGTTGGTGCCTGAGTGAACTAGATTCCAATAAAGCTTACCTAAAGGGTAGTGGAATATTCTCCGAATGCTATGAACCCGAGATTTGCCGTTGTCCAAGTTTCTTCGGGAAGTTCTTTGTTGTGATGTCAGTAATGGGCAAGAGAAAATTTTCAAAATTGCCGTTACGTCTACTCCATGAAAGTGGGGTATTCCCCTCTCCTTGTAGCCATGTAACCGGCAGCTCCGGCTACTCCACGCCCCCTTTGGTAAATTAGCATATTATCAAAATTAAAAATTAAAAAAAGATAAAGGGGACCAAAGGATTAGCCCTAAAAAGGGCTCTCCTTACATACATTAGAGGCACCTACCATCGGATCTAGCTTAATGGGTAGATCTATGGTGGTAGGTTTCCTTTAACGTTACAGTTGCGTACATACACCACGAGGGGCACATTCTTATATGTTGCTCGTTCCCAGACATTGTTACACGATATTGTGATACAGCACACTACAGGTTAACATGACCACATTACATTATTATGGTACGTAATACACTAGAGACAATAACACATAGACACAGGCTAGACAGACATGCAAAGGGGGGTCTACCGTAGGGATGCCGATGTGGCGCCAACGATGATTGTGGTGGAGACACTGCCCATAGCTCCACTTTCTCCAGGTACCAGCGCTTAAGCTGCCTGGAGCCGGCTACCACTGCAGTGTAGGGCACAGTGTCCCCTGTACAACAGCCGTAGGGCATCGATTGTGATTGAGATCACTGACGTTTTCAGGTGTTCTCCGATGAAGTTGTAACGGGTGCTCTTGGTTGCCATGTTCTGACGCTCGGTTGCACCCAGTTGCGCGATATGGAGGACCTGCTCCTGACAAGGGTGCTAGAGAGAGGGTGCCAGGGCGAGAATAGGGTGGGAACAAAATGAAGCCAATGTGCGGCCTTTGATGGTCAGGGCTGCAGGGGCCTAGAGATGGCCTCCTTATGTGACACAGCAACCCATAATAACTGCCTCCCCGTGTCACCCCTATATTATAATGCCCCTTTTTTCTTTATTCCCAAATACTTATGAAACCTTCCTGTGGTCCCCTTTATAGTGCCCCTTTTTTGTTGGCTCATCTTCCTTCTAATGCTACATTATCTGTAGCCCAAGGACTTATGCCCTTTTTTTTTTAGCACAGCCATTTATATTACCCATAAATTTATCATTTCCCCCATATTTGTAGCTATGGTCATCCCCCGTATTCCCCATTCCCGATTGCTGTAGGATCAATGGTGGAGCAGGGAGCTCAGGACATCCCGGGACAGACCTGACAGTATCGGTTGAATCCATCATGGTTGGGGGATGGTTGGGGGCACCCCCACTGCACTTCCTGACTAATTTGTGTACCTCTAGTAAGATGAATATCTCTGCATTATGTCATCTGTATGTGGCCATTAATGTATATATCCGACCCCTTACTGGATTTTGAGGATTCCTTTAAGTTCTTCCTTTGTCATCTGGTTGGGTCCCAAACCTAATGATGATCATCAAAAAACGGTCTTCTCCTCCACCTGCCCCGTCATTACCTCCCACAATAAGCCGATGTAATGGCCGCCCCTTCCGTGCCGCATTGTGGATACGCTTTATCCCGGGATTCCGCCTTTGATCTTATACAACCTACAGAATCCTAATAAGAGTCTATAAGTAGCCTCTCCCCCTGCTGGTGATATGATCTTATCTGGCTGTTTACACATGGATTACACCAGCGTGGCGGAGGTTCTGACATAGGAGCGCATACGCATGGTGCCAAGAACCAATTATATCAGCCAGGTTGGCAAAGCCTCGGGTATAGCTTCCTCTCCAACCACAAAGGGAGGATTATGCGAAGCATCACGAGGACGGGATTGTTTGATGGTAACTGCAGGATTCACATGAAAGAGACAGTGTTTAGTGACACAAGTACAATGCTACTGGAGATCCGTTTTCTGCGGGAGACCTAATTATTGAAATGATACAGCCTTTAATAACAGCAGGTGACCCCCGCAGGAATTCTAGGGGCTCGGGATTCACCCATCCTCTCCCTCCTGTATTTAGGGCAAAAAGAATACGTTCAGATTTTGAAAGACCATTAGATTTAACCCTGAAATGTTCTGAAATTAGTTTTTATTGTTTATATAAAAGTCAAACAATTCTACATTATTCTCAAGACCTCTGCTTGCTGTTAGTGACTCTCTACATTCAGAGCTCTGTGGACACAGTTGTATGGAGTTTAGAAAATGCTCTGTGACTCCAGAATGATACATTGTTGCCAGCTGTCAGAGGGATCTGTGCAGTTGCTGATGTGTTTAGCTCACAGAGCATTGTCTTGGAATGGATGTAATGATATCCACTGGCTATAACCTTGTACATAGCTAGTCCTGCTCTTAGCTAAGAATGTCTTTAGCTCACAGAGCATTGTCTTGGATTGGATGTAATGATATCCACTGCCTATAACCTTGTATATAGCTAGTCCTGCTCTTAGCTAAGAATGTGTTTAGCTCACAGAGCATGGTCTTGGATTGGATGTAATGATATCCACTGCCTATAACCTTGTACATAGCTAGTCCTGCTCTTAGCTAAGAATTGTATCCAGTCTAGATAATGCTCCAAGATCTAAACAGCCTGGACTCCAGACTGATACATTGTTATCTGCAGCTGCAGATGTATTTAGCTAGTTTTTTAAACTTGAGACAATAATATACACTGGCTGTAAACCATGTACATAGCCAGTCCTGCTATCTGCTGAGAAGTGGAGATAATTGTATCCAATGCTCTGTGAGCTAAGCAACCTGAACTACAGAATCATAGATACATTGCAGCAAACCATTGTCCCTGTTTAATGCAATTGTCTCTACATATGGTAAACCCTGTATATATCTAGTCCTGTTCTCAGCTGAGAAGCATACAGTTTTTAGACAATGCTCTGAAAGCTAAATAAGGAAGCTGCACAAATTTAGCTATAAATTAGTCCAACTGTGCTAGCTAACAGAGCATTGTCTAGACTGGATACAATGATATAGAGAGACTGCACACCCTGTCCATAGCTAGCCCTGTCCTCAGCTGAGAAGTAGAGATAAATGAATCAAATCTAGACAATGCTCTGTGAGAAGCTACACTAAGTGGATCTGCTAGTTTATTACAGTTTATTCTGGAGACCAGAGTTTGTAGCTCACAAAGCATTGTCTAGACTGGATACAATTGTATCTTGGAAATGGATACAACAGTGTCCAGTGCTCTGTAAACACATGAGTAAGGGCTGCACAGATGTAACAGTCTAGCTGTTTAGCTTACAGAGCATTGTCTAGATATGATACAGTTATATTCACAGGCTGCTATCCCTGTGCATGGCTAGTCCTTCTCTCAACTGAGAAATAAAGGTAATTGTATGCAGTCTGGACAATGCTCTGTGAGCTAAACTGCCTAGGCCCCACACCGATACATTGGGGCAGATTTACTTACCCGGTCCAATCGCGATCCAGTGGCGCCTTCTCTGCGGTGGATTCGGGTCTTCCGGCGATTCACTAAGTTCCTCCAATGTCCACCAGGTGTCGCTGCTGCGCTGAAGTCTGCCGGAGTGCACCATCCTATACTTGGTGAAGGTAAGTGCGTGTCCCGCGACACTTTTTTTTTTTTTAAATGCGGCGGTTTCTCCGAATCCGTCGGGTTTTCGTTTGGCCACGCTTCCGATTTCCGTCGCGTGCATGCCGGCGCCGATGCGCCACAATCCGATCGCGTGCACCAAAATCCCGGGGAAATTCAGGGAAAATCGTCGCAAACCGGAAGAATTTGCGCAACCCGCCGGTAAAATGCAATTCGGGCCCTTAGTAAATGACCCCCATTGTGCAAACTACCAGAGAGATCTGTGCATTTGCTTATGTGTGTAGCTCACAGAGCATTGTCTAGACTGGATACAATGATATCCACAAGCTGCTGCAGAACCTATTTTTCAATATCAGAAGCTATTGTTAAAGTTTTCCAGTTGTACTGTATATGATCTTAGAGGGGGCCCCTGACTAAGGATGCATGTGTGGTAATATGTGCGGCAGTGGTGCAGCTCTGTGTGAGGATGTGTGTGTGGTAATATGTGTAGCAGTGGTGCAGCTCTGTGTGAGGATGTGTGTATGTGGTAATATGTGCGGCAGTGGTGCAGCTCTGTGTGATGATGTGTGTGTGTGGTAATATGTGCGGCAGTGGTGCAGCTCTACTGTGTGATTATTTGTGTGTGTGGTAATCCATGTGTGCAGTGGTGGGCAGGCTCTGATGGTGAGGATGTGTGATCTGTGGTAATAGGATTGTGCGGACAGATGTGGGGGCAGTCTCTTTGATGAGTGATGGTTTTTTTTGTGTGTGTGGATAATAGATGTGAGCGTGGTGCAAACTTCTGTGTGAGGATTTGTGTGGTGATGCTAATAGTGTGTGGCAGGGGGGTGGTGCCTCTGTGTTAGTATGTTGTTTGTGTGTAATACGTGTGGCCTTGCAGTTCGAGTGGTGCGCTCTGTGTGGAGGAGTGTTGTGTACTATGTGAGCATATGGTTGGGTCATCTCTGTGTGAGATTGTTTGTGTTGTTACTATGTTTGTCATTGGTGGGCAAGCACTCTGTTTGAGTATTTGTTTGTTGTTAATATTTGTTGCAATTTTTCCAAAGCGCTGTGTGAGGATTTTTGTGTGTGGTGAATATGTATGTGACAGGGGTGCAGTCCTGTGTGAAATGGATGTGTGTGTGGTGATATATGTGTGTGTCAGCTCTGGTGAGGGTGTTGGGAAATGCGGCATGGTCATCTTTGTGTGCATGGTGTGTGGTAATAGTGTACTGTGTGCACTCTGTGTGGCTGCTTGTTGTGATAGTGCGCAGTTGTCGTGCTGCTTGTGGATAGTGTGTGTGTTTCATTGTGTTGGCAGTGGTCATGCTCTGTGTGAGGTTGTGTGTGTGTGTGTAGTTGATATAATGGGTATGAAGCATGGTGGCAGCTCTTGTTGATGTGTGTGTGTGTGGTGTTTTGTGGGTTGGTGCAAGCGCTGGTGTAGAGGACGTAGTGTTAGTGTGTGGTAAGATGTGTCAGTGGTTGGCAGCCTGGTGAGTGTGATTGTTGTGGTGGCAAAAGTGGTGCAGTGGGCTGCTGCTGGGTGAAGGATGTGTGTGTGTGGTAGTGGGAGTGGTGGTCTGGGAATTGTGTGATGGTAATGATGGTGCAGTGGTCAGCTCTGTGTGAGGAAGTGTTTGTTGTTAATATGTTGCAGTGGTGCAGCTGTGGTAGGGTGTGTTGTAATTGTTTGCTTGGTGCCTGTAGATAGTGATGTGTTGTGTTCATGATCTGGTGCCCTCTTTGATATGGTGTGTGTGTGTATGTGGTGTCAGGTCGTCTGTGGGGGGTTGTGTGGTAATGGTCTCAGCTTCTTGTGTGTGGGTTGGATTGGGGCAGTGGTGCAGCCCTGTGTGGGTTTGTGTGGCTGTGGTTATGTGGGGCCGTGGTGTCGCACTTGCTCTGTGTTGGCGTGTGTGGTGTGGTGGTAATTAATGTGTAGCATGGGATGCAGCTGTGTGTGTGGTAATATGGTGGCAGTGGTCGCAGCTCTGTGTGAACGATGTGTGTTTGTGTGTGGTATATGATTGTGCGACAGTAGTGCACTGCTCTGTTGAGGTTTGTGTTATCGTTTGATGCAAGTTGTTGATGATGATGTTGTTTGAATGTACAATAGTAGTTGCACTCTGTCTGTGCATGTATTGTGTGTGTGGTGATATGTGTGACAATGGTGCAGCTCTGTGTGAGGTGTGGTGTGTGTGGTAATTGTGTGACATGGTGCAGCTCTGTGTGAGAGTGTGTGGTGATTGGTCATTATGTGTGAGGTGGCAGTGGTGCAGCTCTGTGTGAGGATGTGTGTGTGGGGTGATATGTGTGACAATGGTGCAGCTCTGTGTGAGGATGTGTGTGTGGTGATATGTGTGACAATGGTGCAGCTCTGGTGAGGATGGTTGTGTGGCATTATGTGTGGCAGTGGTGCAGCGCTGTGTGAGGATGTTGTGTGGTATTATGTGTGGCAGTGGTGCAGCTCTGTGTGCGGATGTGTGTGTGGTGAAATATGTATGGCAGTGGTGCAGCTCTGTGTGAGGATGTGTGTGTGTGGTGATATATGTATGTGCAATGTGGTGGCGAGTCGCTCTGTGTGAGGATTGTGTGTGTGTGTGGTATATGTGTGGCAGTGGTGCGCTCTGTGTGAGGATGTGTGTGTGTGGTAATATGTGTAGGCAGTGGTGCAGTTTCTGTGTGAGGATGTGTGTGTGTGTGTGGTAATATATGTGTCAGTGGTGCAGCTCTGTGTGAGGATGGTGTGTGTCGGTAGTGTATGTGTGGCAGTGGTGCAGCTCTGTGTGAGGATGTTGTGTGTGTGGTATTATTTGTGGCAGTGGTGCAGCTTCTGTGTGAGGATGTGTGTGTGTGGTATTATTGGTGGTAATGGCAGTGGTGCAGCTCTGTGTGAGGATGTGTGTGTGGTGTGATATGTGTGGCAGTGGTGCACTCTGTGTGCGGTGTGTGTGGTGTGGTTCCTGGTTGTGTGCTTTGGTGCAGCGTCTGTGTGTGGTTGTGTCGTGTTGCGTCGTGTGTGTGTCGGGGAGTGTGTGTTGCTATGTGGCAGTGGGCTCTTTGTGTGTGTGTGTGTGTGTGTGTGTGTGATATGTGTGGCGTAGGGCCTTTGTGAGGATGTGTGTGGTGATATGTGTGACAATGGTGCAGCTCTGTGTGAGGATGTGTGTGTGGGGTGATATGTGTGACAATGGTGCAGCTCTGTGTGAGGATGTGTGTGGTGATATTTGTGGCAGTGGTGCAGCTCTGTGTGATGATGTGTGTGTGGTGGGTGAATTATGTGTGCGCGTAGTGAGCGCTGTGTGAGGATGTGTGTGTGGTAATATGTGTGGCAGTGGTGCAGTCTTTGTGTTAGTGATGTGTGTGGTGTGTGTGGTGGTTTATGTGACAGTGTGCCTCTGTGTGAGGATGTTCGTGGTATGTGGATTATATGTATGGCAGTGGTGCAGCTCTGTGTGAGGATTGTGTGTGTGTGGTAATATGTGTGGAAGTGGTGCAGCTCTGTGTGAGGATGTGTGTGTGTATATGTGTAGCAGTTAGTGCAGTTTGTGTGAATGATGTGTGTGTGTGGTGATATATGTATGGCAGTGGTGCAGCTCTGTGTGAGGATGTGGTGTGTGTGTATTATGTGTGGCAGTGGTGCAGCTCTGTGTGAGGATGTGTGTGTGTGGTATTATGTGGGCAGTGGTGCAGCTCTGTGTGAGGATGTGTGTGGTGTGATTGTGTGTGCAAGTGTTGCAGCTCTGTGTGATGATGTGTGTGTTGTGAATTGTTGTGGCAGTGGTGCAGCTCTTTGTGAGGATGTGTGTGGTGTGTATGTGTGGTGGCAGTGGTGGCATTTTTTGTTAGTTTGGTGTTGTGTGTATATGTGGGCAGTGTGCAGCTCTTGTGAGGATGTGTGGTGGTATTGGTGTGACAATGGGTGCAGCTATGTGTAGGATGTGTGTGTTGTGGATATTGTGTGGCAGTGATTCAGCTCTGTGAGGATGTGTGTGTGGGGTGATATGTGTGGCATGTGTGCAGCTTGTGTCTACATCCTCTCCAGGCCATCCATCCTTGTCTAACTATCAGGGCCCACAGACAAGCCTATAACATAACTCACTTCACAGGGGGTCACCATCTATTTCAGCATGCGAACTAGTCACGGTCACGTCTCATATAATTATTACACTCCTGCCCTTCACCAGTTTGAATCCAGGTTTTTTTTTTTTTCCGTTTTTATTCTCCTGCCCCCCGTATTGAGCGTAGATATGGATTTTCTTGTGAGATAAACCAGAAGGGCCGAAAGGCGGAGTCCGAGACCCCACCGCAATGTTTTTTTGTTTTTGAGAAGAAAGTTCTCTAGTGAAAGGTTCCTGAGTTGCAGTAAAGCCGAGACGTAATCCCTTCAGATTAGCATTTTATTTATAAGATATCAGCGCCGTTGGCGGGTCCAGGTAGCTGCGTGCAGATTTGTGTTTTCCCTCCTTCTGAGCTCATGTAATTCATTCCCTCCCCGCCTGGGCCATCGCATCTCATTGGATTATACTGTTCCCCCAGGATTGTGAAATTCTACATAAAAAACAGAAATAACACTACAACTCCCAGCATGCCATGACCATAGACACTCTCGGAGTTGTCGTAATAACCAACACCCTGCCAACTCAATTTGCTATAAATTGTTGTGAAATAGGTCTGATACTTTGATACTTGGCTGGAGGCCCCCCAGAGCCTTCGGTTCATTTGCATAATTATTAAAGTTGATTTTAGAAAGAAGGAGACTATGGATACGGATAAGTTTACCTCTGGATCTGAGAAGTGCCCCTGGCTTATCATACTTGATTTGTTGGTGCTGTTCCTTTAACAAATTAAGTGTTCCTGTAATAGGCCAAAAATTTTTGGTTAGAGAATATTGGCGTTAAAGGAATTGTAAACTAAATAATTGATAAAAATACAGAAAATATAATGTTTACCCCTGTTCACCACCCCACACAGTCTGAGACTGGGGAGGGTTATTTAATGCTTTATTTCATTTTAATTGAAATATGGTGTGGCCATAACTGATGGTGGGGGCTTAACCATCTTATAGTCTGATGTTTATACCAGTACATATGTGGAGTGAGATGAAGGACACGGAAAGACCGATCTATGGGTAATTATCGATGTTTGAAAAAATGGGTGGGGGCTTAATTATCTTTTGGATTCTGCCTGCTGCAGCCAGTTGTTTTCTATACGTACTAACGAAGTGAGGTAGACAGGAGACAAGATTAGGGGATAATATAGGGAAAGTAAAAATTTGACTAAAAGGAACAACAAAAGATTATGTTGCGGTGCCCACCCTCTTCCCCTGCTTAACATTGCTATTTCCATTGATCAGAAGATGTGACCCGGCTCCAAAATGGGTGGGGCTTATAATATCTTTGGATTCTCCTGCTGCTCCGTTGTTTTCTACCAGTAACGTGGGGCAATTGAGAATGAAGGACAGGAGCAGGATCAATAGGACAGGTGGCGGTGGGCGAACCTATGGTGCACGCGTGCCATAGAGGGCACGCAGAGCCCTCTCGCTGTGCTACGCCGCCCCTCGCCTACAACCACTGCTAGGTGTCGGACAGTCAATGTGTCAATGCCACTGAACTCTGGTCGCTAAGGCGGCAGCTGTTCTTTCTGTCCTAAGGTACCATTCTTCTACCTAAATTTACTGCGGCTCCGGATGCTGCTGTCTTCTCACAGATTCGCACGTTTACCAAGAATTTTGCAGGTCAAGCATCACGAGGCTCCCGTCACATGGTCAGAGGTTGTGTGGGAGAATCACTGACAACGGATACTCACACCCGCGTTGCTTTAATGGTTTTCCCGTTCCACGTCGCTGTCAGAACACGTGTACAGTTATATTGAACTGCAGACAGAGTTCTGGCGTTTGGGCGGTGTCTTGGGTCTCTTTTACAAAGGTGGTAATATTTTGAGTTCTTTTTTTTTTTTTCGGTTAGTGTTTATGTGGGGGTTTGCGGTGTTTGTTTTATTTTTGTTTATTTTCTTATTTTCTATTTTGTTTTTTTTTTGTTTTTTTTTTTTTTGGTAGTTGTGTGTTTTTCTTTTGTTGGTGGTTGGTTTTTGTTTATTTTTTTTGTTGTTTTTTTGTCGTGGCTACTTGGTGTTTTTGTTGTTTTTTTGTGTGTTGTGGTTTTTTGTTGAGTGGGGTGTTTGGATTGGGAGGGTTTTGGGTTTGGGGTGGGTGTTGTGTTTTGTGTTGGTGGTTTGTGGGGTTTTTGTTCTTTTGGTTTGTGTTGTTGTTTATGGGGTGGTTTAGGGGTGGGGTGGGGGATGTTGGTTGTTGTATTTTTGTTGTTTTTTTGTTTTTGTGTTTTTTTGGTCTGGGTAGGGGGGGGGGGGGTCTTTAATGGGGGGTGTTGTTTGTGGTTTTGGGGGGTGGTCGGGTTGGAGTGTTGTGGTGGATGTTTGTGTTTTGGTTTGTGGTTTGTGTTTGCGGTTGTTTTTGGGTTGTCGTGTGGTGTTTGGTTTGACTGGGTGGTTGTTTGGGTCCGTGTGGTTTTTAGTTTGTGTTGGAGGTGTTTGTTGTTGGTTGATAGATTCTGTTTGGTGTTGGGTATGTTTTCCGACCAACACCAACAACACTACCCATCCCCCAAAAACAAACCCCAAGGCGCCCATTTGGTGGTTGTTGTGTTGTGCCCAACAACACCAAGAGACACCACAACACAACCCCGAAGTCACACCGACAACCAAAACCACAACAAAACCGAAAAAACCCACAACAGAACGACACAGCCAATGCAAACTTTTCACTTATCGTTCGGAAAGGAGGGTGGCGGTTTGGTGGGGTGTGGTGTGGGATTGGGGGGGGGAGAGGGGGCAGTTTAGGCTTCTCAGATCTGCCTCAATCTCCTGTGTCCTGTTTGGCCATCTGTTCACTCGACCCTAACAATCTGCCCTGATCTGTATCATTCAGTGTATACATGCCTCTGTAAACCAAGTTATAACAGGTCCTTGTGGTAAAACTTTTACCTTATCATACTTGATTACAATACCAGGACTACCGTCCTATGTGTCGGAAAAAGGACCACAACCTATGTCAGAACATAAGACTGCTGCAATCTTCACTACCGATAAATGTCAGACTGCTGTCCTGTTTAGTAATCTGTAAAAATTTTACAACAGCCTGTGATTCAGGAAATACAACTGTCCTTATCCAGTTGCTCTCCCACCTCTAGATGCTTTGGTCCGATTGCGGGCGGCGTGTGTTTCTATGCTAATGCAAATGATCGGTAAACCAAACCGCAGTGGTAATGCAATTGTGTTTAATGGACGACACCATGTTCTGGTTACATGATTGCATGCGTTACCCTAGACATGCAATCTGGAATCATCGGCCAAGCTGTGCCACCGCTAACTGTAGTGCTGCTAGCGTTTGTATATGCGCGCTAGCAGTCTGCATAAATAGTGCTGCTGCCTCTCTCAATGTCGCACGTATGAAACAAGTATAGGAAGTGTTGACAAATGCAAATAAAACGCAATGGAGGGGAAGCTTCCCTCGGATTGGGAATGTATCATTTTATGATTCTAAACTCAAACCAGGTCTATTTTTGTCAGGTTAAATTGCTGAGTACTAGGCGACTGTTGCTGTAGTAATTAAGGTCTTTTGCGGTTGCAGTTTGTTGGGCATCGGTCTCTAAAAGTTCGCCATCACATCGATATAGGATGTAGTAGAAACAAAGATGGAACATAGGGGATACACACGCTTGTGGATGAAAAACTGTATAAATAAAACAAATGTTTGACGCCTTCTAAAGGCTACCCCTAGCTTTCCTTCGCTTCCATTGCATCTCTGCAGACGTGTCCCGATACGCTATCCATACTTCCCTATCCCTGTTCTCATAACTGCGTTCATGTGTAAGACACATGTTCTCTCTGAGATTGGCTCACATTATCTCTGTACTGTCCGCTTGATATACGCACGACTGAAGGGAGACATTGTGATGCGAAATACGGACAGGTGTGGCTATGTAGTGGACTACAGAGTGTATGTAACGATGACACTCCGCAGCCAAGCCCGAACCGTCTGTTCGGCTACGATACAATTTGACAACAAAGTCCCGGTAGATAGCCTGAGATTTACTCTGTGACATCATGCCGTCTGACCGTAACACACTAGAGCCGCCTATGCGGTAGAATTCCTCGGTTTTTACTTCTTAGCATTGACTCATTGCGTGGTGTCGAACTCGTGACGCGCCCCACTTCCAAATCACCGCGCCCCTGCCGGCCCAACTTGCTTCTGGTCATGGTGGCCATAACACAATTCACTGCTGTGGATGGCCAATGCCCTGATTAACCTCCCCCAGTCGATTTGAGATCATTTATTCCGTTAGTTAGCACATGAGGGACCTGGGAGCCGTGGTGCCAAGAACTTGGAAGACAGGTGAGTCTGTTCTATCTTTTTTTTAGAGCCATGAACTTTAGATCATTCGTAAACCTGCTGTTTACAATCAGTCCCACGTTTTGTGACTCTGAGGTCGGTCCCCAAGGGTCAGACCCAATGGAATCGCTATCCTAGGCTGGGGTAATCAACGCTAAAACTGTTAGACAACCTCCAGTGGTAAAACTTCGGTGTCTGGTTCAACGAACTGTTATGTAACTACAAAGTTTTTCGTTCTTCACTGTGAAAGTTTGCTATAACAATACAACTTCAGAAGCCCTAATTGAGTACCTTCGATATCAGGTGTCGAAAAATATCTCGGTCATACACTCCATGATACGATCAGGCAACATCCATTGTATCTGTGTACGCTAAGTGCGGTACTATAGATCGGCGGCATACTGAGATAGAGCTCTGTTCTTGGGTCGCATATGGAGTGCTGATAAGCTTATATAGCGGTCCTGTAGTACGCAGATCCAGTATAGTGTTTGTCTCCGCTGCGTGACACTTTCTGAAACCGCAAAAATATTCCCTCGTAGCAGCGTCGACTAAGTGAGTGAGTACTCGCTCGCGATCAGATGCTGTGGTCTCGCCTCGTGCTCTTCGTGCTTCATCAACAAATTTTATTTTTTTACACAACAACACGGCAGCAACTCGTGGTGAGAGTATTGCGGTGTCCCTTCTCATCCTCACAGATCTGACTTCCAACTGGGGACCGCGTATGAGCGTCGCTGTCTGCTGAAAACAAGTCCTCACACTGCATTTCTCTGCAGCTGAGAGTAATATTTAGGCATGAATTATTAGGCATTTGTGTCATGTACAATCTACTAGTCTGTTCGGCTGGGTAAAAATTATAGATCTTCTAGTGCGCTATTCATTAAGTGTATACCTCCAGAACCCTTTACACACTACTAATACTTTCTGCGGCTGGTCTCAGTCCCTTGTGGTCAATACAGGAGGACATTACTTATCTCTGTACTGATCCGAGTTATTCATCCTGTCTTAATAACCCCAGTGACTGCTGCGGACGTCACTATCTCTGGCTGCTGTGTCAGTCACTGTGTACATACAAACGACCATTACTATCGACTGCTACTGATCACTGAGTACATCCTGTATATACTCCGACAACTGCACTCACGATTCTGGATCCTAGCTGCTGGTGCTTCCTGCCATGTACATGACTATTATCATTACTTATGCCATGTCTGACATCCTGAGTTACAACATCCTGCTATTATACCCCACAGAGCTGCAACTCACTATTCTGCTGCTGGTGTCAGTCACTCCGGTGTACTCAAATGAATTAACTTTCCGACTGATCCTGAGTTACATCCTGTATTATACTCCAGAGCTGCACGTCACAATATCTGCTTGTCGCTTGGTCGCTATGCACTGCATCCTCCTGTTCATACAACATGACATTACTATCCTGTACTGATCTGACTTTACAACATCCTGTATATATCTGCTAGAGCTATAACTCCGATTCTGCTTGCTGTGTGCGCGTCACTGTGTACATACATGACAGCACGTATCCTGTATCTGATCCTGAAGTTTACAACATCCTGCATGATCTACTGCAGGAGCTAACCTCACTATGCTGCTGCTGTGCAGTCACTGTACCTACATGCATTACTTTACCACCCGTACTGTTCCTGAGTTACATCCTGTCTGACTAACTCCTAAGCGCCCTCATCTATGTCTGATAGGCCGCTGGCTGCAGTCACTGTTACAAGCCTGGCCTGACGTTGTCCTGTACTGATCCTGAGTTACATCCTGTATTATACTCCAGAGCTGCACTCACTATTCTGCTGCTGGTGCAGTCACTGTACATACATGACATTACTTATCCTGTACTGATCCTGAGTTCCATCCTGTATTATACTCCAGAGCTGCGCTCACTATTCTGCTGCTGGTGCAGTCACTGTGTACATACATGACAGGACAACTCTTAACATACCATGCTGTAATGACCACTCTTATTATTATTTCTTCTATTAGCGCATGGAATCTAAAAATAATATTGGAATATATTGGTTTCTGTTAATCCAGTCCAATCTTCCCTGGCACCAGAGATGAAGACCTTCTGTAGACTCCGGGTCCATGTGGGATTATACAGTACGTGTCTCCTGCAGTAATATCGGTGCAGAAAGGGAAATTTTCATGTTAGAAAACTGAAACCTTTAACTTTTACGGGGACACAAGATTAATACCTGCTGTTCAGTGTTACGTGTCACATATCGTCGTCCCCGGTCTCCATCTCCTCACGTCTTGGTTTATATGAGGGTGTTGTAGATTTATTTCAGTTCATGTAATCAGCATAATGACCTCTCCAGACACCTTGAAACTGGGCGCCAAAATACACAAGTCGTGCCCGCGACATACCATGACTCTCCGAGAACCGGCTCAAACGAGATTTCTGCTGACACCTCCCAAATTAATATTAATGCCCATGCTCATTTATCACGGCCCTGCACCCACTTCATGAAGTTCTAGGATCACTACACATCCTGCGGCCGGTGGTTTAATTGAGGCGTAAATTACTTAAAAATAATATTTTTTCAGCTTTTGGTTGGGTCGATAATAAAATTGTGCCCTTACAGCTTTCCTACTTTCCATCTGTAATGGAGACTCTGAAGGGAATTGGGGAAGCCTAGATTGTAAGGCAAAATGGGGTTTTCCTAGTTAATAAAAAAACAAAACAAAGGGTTTTCTCATTTTCCAAAAATAGCACCGCACCACTAGTCCATTAGCATTGTCTGGTATTACACAAAGTTTGATTAGATTGTTTCCTGTTGTAGGATAGCATAACTACCCCCTTTAAAAGTGGGAAAATTAGACATGTTTAAGTCCTGCCTTCCAGACCATCCTATCCTAATCACATGACTCCTCCTACACATGGCCCCTCCTATGCATGGCTCCTCCTATGCATGGCTCCTCCTACACATGGTTCCTTCTACAAATGGTTCCTCCTACACGTGGCTCCTCCTATGCATGGCTCCTTCTACACATGGTTACTCCTACACGTGGCTCCTCCTACACATGGTTCCTGCTACAAATGGTTTCTTCTACATGTGGCTCCTCCTATGCATGGCTCCTCCTACGCATGGCTCCTCCTACACATGGCTCCTCCTATGCATGGCTCCTCCTACATATGGTTCCTGCTACAAATGGTTCCTTCTACATGTGGCTCCTCCCATGCATGGCTCCTCCTACACATTGCTCCTCCTATGCATGGCTCCTCCTACACTTGGTTCCACCCAGTAGAATTCTTCGCAAACCCCATCTCTTTCCTTACCACGATTTGCTTTCATTTTCCCAGACTAAATTAGATTACACTAATTGTAGAATATTATAGTTACCAACTTAAATTACATATTAAATTAGAGATGTTGAAGTTCCACCTCCAAGAACAATCCATTTTACCCCTAAATCAGATTGCCCCTCCTACTCTTCAATGAATATTTGCAATTGCTATCACTTGCTGTACTAGTATATCCCCTCATTGCCAGATCTGTCCAAGCAAATTTGAGACAGTTGACAAGGATTGTATGAGACCAGTTGAAAAGTCTTCATGATAAAATTGTCAATCATTTGATTATGGTTGGGGGTCCAACCTCTGTGACCACCCCCAATATTCAGAATGATTAGGCCAATAGTTTTGCAGTCAACCCTGTCCACTCAACCAGAGAGCAGTGTCAGGGTTCGGGGTCAGTGGACCCCCCGGACCACCGCGGGTGATGATACTAGACGACACCTGGGAACGAAATCTAAGTGGCACCTGGTCTTCACCAGAGCCCGCCGCAAATTGGGATGGTCTTACTGCGGCATGGTGCCACCAGGTCGTTTTACAGGTGGGACTAACCTTCGATGGCAGCCGAGGTCGAGGTACAGACTCAGCATTCAGGCTCAAGGTCAGGTACAGGAACGTAGTCAGGGCTGGCGGCAGAGATGCAAGGTTACAGGTCAGGTCCGAGGTCAAACAACAGGAATACAAGCAAGGCAGGGAACGGGAACAAGGAAGGTCACAGGAACAACACTGGGAAGCTTTCTCTGAGACTAATGAGCGCAAAGATCCGGCGGGGAGTGGTGGGAGCTGCCGGTCTTTATGGGAAGCCCGGAAGTGCCGCTGCATTCAGCAGTGTGCTGACCCTTTAAATCTTCGAGTGTCGGCGTATGTTATCTAGGGAGCGGGGACGCACGCGTGGCTTAGCCGGGACTGGATGAGGAGCGTGGAGAGGTGAGTACAGGCCAGGGGACGGGCAGCACCACCATGGAAAGCGGCACAGGTGTGCCTGCAATCCGAGGCATGGATCACAGGGACACCCGTGACAAGCAGCTTTGCACCGAAAAGCAAATAATGAGATGTATTACCTGACTAGGTCTTTGGCACCTGATTTTTTGGGATGGGCGAGGGTCCTAGTGTTAAGACCCTTGTTCATGTACTGATTTCTGCCATAGTGCTATCTGCTCAACCTTTTTGTGAGTAATTTTGTACATTCTCCATTCTGTATAGTCCTATATTAATATATTTAAATGTGTTTAGGCCATAAAATTAATTTTATGGTTCCCCAGCACTCCCACTGGTAAAATGTGGTATTGCACATTTTCCATTGAAATCACGGAGCTACCCTTTAAAAAATAATGGGGCAGATTTACTTACCCGGTCCTTTCGTGATCCAGCGGCGCGTTCTCTGCGGTGGATTCGGGTCCGGCTGGGATTTATTAAGGTAGTTCCTCCTCCGTCCTGGTGCGCTGAAGTTCCCCGGAACGCACTGGAATACACCGAGCCGGGCTGAGTGAAGTTAAGTGCAAGCTCCGCGACACATTTTTTGTTTTAAATGCGGCGGTTTTTCCGAATTCGTCAGGTTTTCGTTCGGCCTCACCCCCCGATTTCCATCGCGTGCATGCCAGCGCCGATGCGCCACAATCCGATCGCGTGCGCCAAAATCCCGGGGCAATTCAGGGGAAATCGGCGCAAATCGGAAATATTCGGGTAACCCGTCGGGAAAAGGCGAATCGGGCCCTTAGTAAATGACCGTCTAATAGTCCTGATTTCTAGCAGTGAACATGTTTTTTTCTAATTTTTCTTACATTTTGTTACATGTACAGATCTGCTTTAGTCTGTTGCCTTTTTAGTGTGGGAAAATTGTTTTTTTTGGCCAGTGTCGTTTTCAGGACAAGGTGCAAGGCGAATATACTCTGGATTTATTTCTTTTTATAAAAGTTATAGTCTAGCACTGAGCTCATAATTCATATTATAGACATGTGTTGGTCTCCATATAAAACTTGCACTCATTGGGGATTTTTCAACCTAACACTTATAATTGCATGGGGTTTGTCTTAGACATGTGGAACTCACCTTGAAATCACCCATAAGCACGTGGTTGAAGATGGTTTAACACAGTGGGGGTCATTTACTAAGGGCCCGATTCGCGTTTTTGCGACGGGTTAACCGAATATTTCCGTTTTGCGCCGATTTTCCCTGTATTGCCCTGGGATTTGGGCGCTCGCAATCGGATTGTGGAGCATCGGCGCTGGGTTGCACACGACGGAAATCGGGGGGCGTGGTTGTACAAAAACCCGATGGATTAGGAGAAACCGCCTCATTTAAGCTGGACACGCGCTTATCTTCACTCGGCCCGGCTTGGTGAAGATCAGTGCATTCCGAGGAACTTCAGCACAGCAGCGACACCTGGTGGACGTCGGAGGAACTACCTTAATGAATCGCCGGAAGACCCGAATCCACCGCAGAGAACGCGCTGCTGGATCGTGAATGGACCGGGTAAGTAAATCTGCCCCATCGATTCCAGTTGGCTAGGGTGTCGAAGAGCTTCCATATTGAACACTTGCCCGACCTATTTGTCCTCAGTTGTGGTGGTGTGAGGTATTTAGTGGTGGTCTACTCTTCCCACCTTATTGTATTCACAGATATTGTTATGGGGAAGTCTGGAGGAGTAGTTATAGGCCAAATAAGCAAATTAGTCTAAATTGACTCCTTAGTCTTCGATACTTTTTAACCTCCAGTTGGGTGTTCCCCTAGTATCTCAGACACCTCAGTATTGGTTTGGGTTCACGTCATCCATTCTGTCTACATTGAAGAACATTGGGTTTTCTCTGTAGATAATTGGGGTTTCTCTGTAGACATAAGGTTGTCATATGGCTTAGTCTACCCTCAATAATTTATTCAGTGAATTCTACATTTCAAGCTTGAACATAAGACGTAGCTAGACAAGGACAAAAGTCATGGTCTTGGGTGGTCTAGTCTTTGTGTAGTTCTACGATAGCAGGACATGCGAATTGTGTCCCATGATCCATCTACCCTAAATGCACCTGCAGACATGAAGCTTCATCATAATCAAGAACTGGGGTATCGTATTTCATATGAGTAGGGGGTGGGGGGGTCACTATACTTAAACTTATGAGACCGCACATCCCACAATGGATCAAAAAGTGGTCTCGAAGATGATGGTCTCCTCAGAGAAGATCAGAATATAAAGAGGAACTGCAGTAAAATCTCATCTAGATAAGAGGTTGGTCTTCTATTAGAGGAGTTTCACTTTATAGATTGACCATATTTAAAGATACTTAGTTGCCGTAAAATTGGGCAATTTTCAAAAATGCTTTTGATTATGTAATGGTTTGTTTGGCTAATGGTTGGGATTCTTAAAATATTGGTGGGTTCTAATTAAAAAGTCATGGATAGTTCCCCACCATGGATGGTGTAATGGTCTACAGATGGCTGAGAGGATCTAAAGGGTCAATGTAGTCCTTCAAAATATATATCTACAACCCCATATTTATCCATGTATGTAACCATGTTACGCGCCACAGCCACGTTACACAACACAAGCTCGGGAGTCATAGAGAAGTTGTCCGGGACATCTGATGCTCCGCTCTATCCATCTGCCGGTTGCGGTGACAAAGATGGCTTTATTACTGAGGGTTCAGAAGTTCTGCTCTCACGGATTGTCACCACATCTCTGGTTTCTTCCTCTTTTTTTGTTTGAGTTCTCGTGCTCTCTACAGCCTAAGCTTGGTATTGTCCCTGGAAATCTGTGTACTCATACCTTTGTGTGTGTTGTTAGTGGACTGTGGATTTATACTCCAAGTGCACTAATGACATGCTCTCACACTACTGTTCTGTGTGCCCTCTACTGCCTGTGCTTGGTATTGTCCCTGGAAATCTGTGTAATCATACCTTTTGTGTGTGTTGTTAGTAGCTGCAGGACTGTGGATTTATACTTCATGCTGCTGAACTTATTGCTCTGCAGTGAACTGCTCCATTGCCTCTCCCTTTACTTAATGCTATAGTACTCAAATGGAAGCCTTCTATAGCTTTTACTCAGAGCACAGGGGAGGAATGGTGGGGCAGTAGAATACAATAGCTAAGAGCACAGCAGTGTGAGGACTTGTGAAGCCGATTCTCATATTATCTGTTATAATATCATCTCTTCTCCGTTACATCCCTCTTTCACTTGTTTTCGCCGTTCTCTTTGAGGGCAGCACCTGCGTGATCTGCTCCCCGCCTTCCCTACCAGACCAGACATTATCTCCAGCTTTCATTCCGCACTCTGTTTATTTCCATTGGAATTACAACACAGTTTTTTTCTTTTTTTTTCCCATTTGAGTTTTATCTGCACTAAAATATTTTCCAAATATTGTCTTGGAAGTAAAACTCCACCACTCCCGTCTCGAATTCCCTGGCGCCGCTCCCAGGACATACACTAAAACAAGAATATAAGTTTCTGAGTCCCTCGTAAAAACAAATTGTAGCGTTGGCTTCCGATCCAGCGCGCCGTTCTGCAATGTCAACGTGATGATTACATGTCACCGATATTGCGCAGTCCACCTGCCGGTACTGTAATATGGAGCCCCCTCCCCCACCCGGTCACCGCCAGATATTGCACATAATCTCAGATTTAGTGTTTTTTGGACGTTGGATGAGCAACACGAGACGTGAGATGATATCATTCCATCCAGATGTGAGATGTTCACGTACAGATAAGTCAATGTTGGAGGATGAATCGATGGGTTTGCCAGTAACGCACTTCGGTCTCTCTCATTTCCAACTCATTTTGGGGATTTTAATGTCTTTTTTTTTGGATTTTGTGGTTGTTTTTAATTCTTACCTATTGAATATTGGATTGCATAATGGCCTTGTACCTTATTTTTCAGACTATAAGGCGCACAAAAAATCCTTTGATTTTTTCAGAAATAAAAGGTGCGCCTTATAGTCCAGTGCGCCTTATATATGAACCGTACTTACAGACAACAGCTGCCTTGAACTGTGCACAGGTCTGCCACCTGCTGGTCATTCATCCTTATAATCCGGTGCGCCTTATATATGAACCTAGATGTTTTAACAGGCATTTATTGATGGTGCGCCTTATAATCCAGTGTGCCTTATATATAAACCGTATTTACAGACAACAGCTGCCTTGCACTGTGCACAGGTCTGCCCCCTGCTGGTCATTCATCCTTATAATCCGGTGCGCCTTATAATCCGGTGCGCCTTGTATATGAACCTAGATGTTTTAGCAGGCATTTATCGATGATGCGCCTTATAATCCGTTGCGCCTTATAGTCCGGAAAAATACGGCATTTTATTAGAATATACATAAGGAGAAAAATATAATAGAAGTGTCTGAGAGCAGAACTGGTCTAGTTGCTTGTGGCAACCAATCGAGGCTCAGCTTTCATTTCATAAGCAGTTGTGGGAAAATGAAAGTTGATCTCTGATTGGTTGCCTTGGGTAACTAGAAGAGTTCTAATAAATGTCCCCCATATTTTCTATATTTTTGGGTTACATATCACTCACATAATATATATGCCCATGTACCAAGACTTCTAAGAGGTCCATGAGCACCCAAACCAACCACCAAGTTTGATACTGCCCCATAGAGACAATGGGGGATATGATTGCCCCGCCGCTGCAAATTCGCAGCCCGATTCATGATGAGGCTTCTGCCTCTTCATGTATCGGGCTGCCAGCTGCGCAGCGTTTTTCCTAGAAAAGAACGCACCCGGCGACTTTTCACGTATGAAAAGTCGCCGGCAGCACCGAGTGCGCAGGCGCGGAGACAGTAACGCCCGCGCCGGCCCACTCCAGTCCGGCCGCGCCCCCCGCTCGGCCGGCCACGCCCCCCCTTCACGCCCCTTCACGCCCCACTGGCGTGAAGGTGGCGGATTGAGAAAAATAATTGCAAAAGCTAGCAATAAGCTAGCATTTGCGATTATTTCAGGGCCTCTGCGCCACTGGCGGTGCGCAGAGGTCCTGATAAATATCCCCCAATAGGAGAGGGACATCCTGCCCTGAAATATTTGGGCTCATTTACTAAGGGTGGGCAGTCCGCACTATCGTTGGAGTACTCAACGATTTTTGATAAGCGCCGCATTTAGAAGGGGTTTTTGGCGCACCTGCTTCCCCGCGACACAAATCGGGGCGCGGGCCGTTGCACGATACAACGGATTCGGATGGGATTTAACATCTCAAGACAATGCACTCACATGCAACCGGAAGAAGAAAGTGAACTCCAGCGGACCTCAGGGAAGCAACACATGCAGGATCTCGGGTGCACGATCTTGGTGAATCGCGCCAGACTCCCTCGCCGGACCATCCGGGATCGCGACAGGACCGGGTAAGTAAATGTGCCCCATTGTGTTCCATCTCACATATATACAAGAGCCCTTTTTGAGACCTTTGAAGATTTGAACTGAAAATGGACAGAAGGGACACCCTTTTTTTCCCAAAAAGCTTGGTTCTGGTACCATATGAAGGACATATGGTCTAACATTTGAAAAATGTTAGACATGTGGGGGTACACAATCTTCATAAAGCACAGAGCCCCATGCACACAACCTCATGGGGAGTGGTGATATGCATCACGGCCTCCAGAGAGGTCAATAGCACCTGGTGACACGGTGTCTCACTGCAATGTGACCAGGTGTGTCCTATATTCTGCCGATTTTGCGGTGCAACCGGGGTGGACTAAGACCATGGGCCCTGGGCTGTATGAATATTTTAGCCCCTACGAGTCTGGAATCACTTCCTACATCTGGTACTAGACTCAGCTTCTTGGGGAATGGAGGATGTGACCCTTCAGGACCATTTAATGGCTATTGTGTATATGTGTACTTAACGGATGTACAAGGATTTCATGGGTGAAGGTCCTTCTCAGTATAGAATTTGGTGGGTGGTTTGGAGCCAGATAATCTGTAGGGTGCCTGGTGTCACAACCACTGCGCAAAGTTATATATCGGGACCCTATAATGCAACACTCCCCTGAAAATTGTAGAGCAGGGAGTATATTGCTTCCTGCTCTGCCATCATTTAAACTGTATTGGCAACCTGATGATGTCAATACAGTAGGGATTTTCCTGACACATAAAATCCATCGGATAGCAGTACCTGTGCTAAGGCTGTAGTACACTTCTGGCCATTACACGGTTTGTCGAGGGCCATCCCTAGTGTATGGGCTGCAGGGTTGCCAACTGTATACCGTATATATATACTGTAGGTCATTAGTTGTTGATGTTCCCAGAAAACTACTGTGAAGTAATTTGGGTCTGGGTTCGGGTCCCACTACTTTGCTGATTCTGAGAACGTTGTGTGTGTGAAGCCTCTCAGGACCTTACACACTTGCTTGGGTTGTATTATAGGCAGTACCAAATCCTCAATATCTATTCCTGGGCAACCTGTTTAAGATTATTACAGTAATGTATGACATCTGAATGAGATAAAAAGGTGACCTCCCCTCATCACATTAGCATAACGTGTCCTCAGAAGACAGGTTGACATTGGATGAACCAATATTCGGCTGAGGTCACATACAGGGCAGTGGTGGGAATCTCTACTTGCTGAAGGCTACATTCACATGACAGAATTTTTCACACAGGTTTTGAGCATAGTTGATGCCGAAATCCATGTGAAATGCACATACCATGCATGAGAAAAGGGTTTCTGCAATTTGGTATACAGGAAGTCCACGGGTTACATACAAGATAGGTTCATAAGGTTTGTACTTAAGTTGAATGTGTATGTAAGTTGAAACTGTATATTTTATAATTGTAGCTCCAGACAAAAAAATATTTGGCCCCCATTGGAGTTTCAAAATGTTTTGCTGTAATTGGACCAACCTTCACCAGAGGTCACAGTGGGCAGAGGGGTCCATCTTTAACTAGGGGGACGTCTGTAAGTCGGTTGTCCTCAAGTAGGAGGCCGCCTGTATATGAAAATTTTAAAATAAGTGAATAAAATTAAAGTAGAATAAAATTAAAAGTAAAATTTAAAAAATGAACATGTTGTCATCATCTAAACCGAGGGTCCTTATCATAGTTTTGGTTGACTTGATGATCTTCCTCTAAAGGGGCAGTCCCATGTTTTTATATTCTTGCCTATCCACGTTATAGGTGATAACTGCCTGATAGTTGAGGGTTGGCCAATGGTACCCTCAGTAATCATTAGAGCGGGGTTCCTATTAACCCAAATGGATGGAGTGACAGGTCACAGGAGGCGTCGTGACCAGCTTCATGGATGGATGGAGTGATAGGTCACTCTTCATCAGTGGTGGAACCATCCCAATACTACTACTTAAACCCCTTTAAATTACTAATTGGTGAGGCTTGGCCAAAGGAACTTCCAGTAATCTTAAGAATTCAATCACATTAGCCTAACGTGTCCTCAGGAAGACAGCTGACATTGGATATAGACCAATATTCGATGGCTGAGGTCCACATCACAGGGCAGTGGTGGGATCTCTCTTGCTGAGGCTACATTCACATGACGAAGTTTTCAACACAGACAGTTTTGACCTACTATGATGCCAATCCATGTGAAATGCACATCCTCCATGCATTTGAAAAGGGTTTCTTCTCTGTCTCCCAATTGGTATAACAGGACGCCACGGTTACTTACAAGCATAGTTCATAAGGTTTGTACTAGTTGCATGTGTATGTAAAGTTGAAACTGTATATTTTATAACTTGAGCTCCAGACCAAAAAAATATTTTGGCCCCCCATTGGAGTTTCAAAATGTTTTTGCTTGAATTGTGACCAAGCCAACTTTCACAAGGTGCCACAGTGGGCAGTAGGGTTCCATCTTTAACTGGGGGCGATCTCTGTAAGAGCGGGTTGTCCTCAGTTGAATGCCGCCTGTATTAAATTTTGAAAATAAGTGAATAAATTAAAGTAGAACTAAATTAAAAGTAAAATCGTTAAAAATGAACATGTTGCATCATCTAAACGGGTCCCTATCATGTTTTGGTTGACTTGATGTCTTCCTACAAGGGGCATCCCATGTTTTTAATATTTCTTGCCTATCCCTTATAAGGTGATCAAACCACCTCTAATTGGTGAGGCTTGGCCAAAGGAACTTCCAGTAATCTTAAGAATTGGGGTCCTATTAACCCAAATGGATGGAGTGACCGGTCACAGGAGGCCTCTTGACCAGCTTAACCCAAATAGATGGATGGAGTGATGGGTTACTCTTCATCAGTGGTGGAACCATCTCAATACTACTACTTAAACCCCTTTAAATTACTAATTGGTGAGGCTTGGCCAAAGGAACTTCCAGTAATCTTAAGAAT
>WNYA01001350.1:25224-36642 GCA_019512145.1 Engystomops pustulosus | reverse complement strand
CTAATTGGTGAGGCTTGGCCAAAGGAACTTCCAGTAATCTTAAGAATCGGGGTCCTATTAACCCAAATGGATGGAGTGACGGGTCTTAGGAGGTATCATGACCAGCTTAGAGAAGAGTTATAAGCAAAGACCTTGGACAAGTAGAGGCTTGGGACATGGTGTTGAGCGACCTGCCCCGTATTATCGTATGCGGTAAGTCATGTACAACGTCCCGCGTTCCCCTCCCCTCTGGATCTCTTCATTATCACCTTCCCCCTCTACCCCTGTCACACATATTAGAGCGTGTAACACATTGTTTCCTGCAGCTATCTATTCTTTCCTCCACAACACCCGATACTTCCTTCATTTTTCATTGTTCTCCATGTAATCTCTTTGACACCGGGGTCGTTGCCTCTAGCGATAGAAGTTTTACTTTTTTTTTTTCCCACACTCTTTCTTTCCACCTGATCTTTCAACTTTTTGAAGGACGTGTAAAATCACAGCTCACCCATTTCACGGCTAATTTGATGCATAATCTGTATACTTAGTTGTGAATCACGTAAATTATACGACGGGTGGTCCTCTAGGGCCATTGTTGATCAGCACAGCGTAGGTGATGATCGCTCGTGAAAGATCTATGTCCCTTTCATTGTCTTAAAAGACACAAATGTAAAGTTGCCAAAATTCCTCCATTAGCTAGGATTGTCCCAATGACTTGACCAAGCCCAAAAAGAGGGAAGATTTTTGCATATCCTGCCCAAAATGGGGCTTTCCCGCGACAGTCTAAGGTGAGACCTAAATGGCTTACAGGCAGCTGCTCCAGGTAATGAGGATTGTAATTTCCGACCTCTCATGGTGCCATCCTCCGGGAATCTCAAAGGTCAAACCTTCACCCTAGGAAGAACCCCATTCATTTTCCAAAATGTAGGATATGTGGAGCTGATGGTAGGTTTCTTGGCATCAGACATCTCTATGCAGCTCACCTGCAGTGATGTAAGTTATTGGTGATATAGGTTATCAGCAAGTGTCCATAGGCGACAAAAATACTGAGAATGCATGGGGTGGGGTGTCTAGTGTGTGTGTGTATGTGGGGGGGGGGGTGCTACCAAAGATTTTTGTTCTAGTGGCCAATGTTCTGTACGGCAACACAGCTAACGATATCTGATAGATTTAGGACCTAGGACCAAGAGGTTGGAAGAAAAGAAGGGTAATTATCAGATTATCAGTCTGTTCTAGTGGTGATTTATTTTTTTTTTGGTCTGGGGTCAGAATGAAATTATGGTCTAATTTTAAGCTCTGATTATTGATGGTAGGAAATCTACCATCAAAATCCATCATGACAAACCAGGGACCTTTACTCATAGATCCAGGCACCGTGATTGTACTTATCCATGGTCTTCTAAAATCAACTTTTAAAATTAGGCTGATGAGCCTGAAGGGCTCCTGGGGGTGTTACCAGAGCCTGCTCAATGCTGCAGTTACACTGTGCAGGAGCTTTTCCCCGCTCTCACTGTTAGATTACATCAGGGAGAGGGAAGTGGGGGGGTTCTTAGATTAATAGTAGACCCTTAGTAGATTTAGGGGTCGGGTCTGGGGTCTTGCATACATTTCAGGGCCTGGGCTGACATCTGATATTAATGTAAGTACCTAAATATATATAAGGGGTCTATATTAATTTAGGGGTCCGGTCTGGTGTCTACTATTAATAAAGAGGATCTAATTATATTCATTAATGAGTCTAGTCTGGTAACCTAATCTGGGGACAATGGGGGGGGGGGGGGGGGGGGGGTTGTTATTATATTTAGTGCCCCTGATCGCAGACTTTTGTCTCTGTGTCTTCCCATTCCACGTTAGACTTTGTTTTGTTCTCTGTTATCAGGTAGAGACAGGTGACACCCATCAGGGGATGATATAAATTGCTATGTAACCAGATTCCGTATGGTATCAGGTTCCTTGGCATCTCCCGCTAGGTCTGCCCTGAGCCCGGATAGCTTGGAAATCTGTGCTCCGACACCAAGGACAGATTCTTTTTCAGTTCCCCGGTTCCCGTCAATTGTCCTCTGTCTACTCGCAGCCATTTCAGTTTGGGAGATATAAACTCCAGGCTCCTCGGGGCTCAGGTTTTGTCTGATGGAGACGAGAAAAACTGCCTGAGAGCAAGAGGCTCCGATTTCACATTATATGGTTCACATCAGATCATTAGCGACTAGCAGTCGTCAGGCTGACACATTGTCAGCACCTTAAAGGGGATGTCAAGATTGCAAAAAATAATTGTGTAAGACCAGAAAACGTTTAAAATTAACAGTTAGGCAACATTTGAATTCTGTACCGATTCAGCACTGCCGCTCCATTGGTTCCCTCCCAAAGTTTATTGGTCACGACCATGTGACCTCTGTAGCCAATAACGGCCTAAGGAGTTACATCTGCCTTTAGAATACTCCTGAACCAAGTTATAGTCACATGCATGCTCAGCCAAGCTGAAAGTCGAGGGAGTTGACTGTTGGCCAAAGGTCTACCCAATGCAGTTGGCATCATATGGACATATAAGTCCTGCCCTACCTACCGCAGTCTGATTCCTAATTTTAGTAGGACCACCAAATTGTTTTGATCTTTCATAAGTAGAGATGAGTGGACCCAAACTTTAGGTTTGGCAGATCCGCCTAACCTGCGCATGTTGCTTGATTGGCTTAAGAGTAGCCAATCAAGCAGCTTCACTGTCCTAGCAACTGTGATTGGCTGTGATTGTCTGAGTGAAACCACCTGGCCCAATCAAATCCTGCACTGATTCGAGGGAGTTAACTGCCCAATTGAGTGTTTTACTCTGTCATTAGCGGAGCTTATAGCCATCAAGCAGCTTCACTGTCGTAGCAACTGTTGGATTGGCTGTGATTGGCTAGCTAGTATACCGAGTGATGACCACCCTGGCCATCAGCCCTGCCTGATTTAACAGGCGTAAAACCGCTCGATTGGCTGTTTTACATCTCTGTATGATTGGAGCTCTGGAAGAGCGGACCCAAAAACCAGTTCGGGCTCTTCATCTCTATTCATAGCCCCATCCCCCAGATTCGGTCTCAGAAAGAGCTGGTCAAGTTAAAAGGGGTCAGGGTTTAGATACGGGTGTACCTCATCGTGTTTGGGTCGGGTTCTGATTGGGTCAGGCTCTTATATCCAAATTTAAGAATTTTGATAAACACTCAGTGGCAGGCAGTTGTGTTCTCCCCTGGTCTTACATGGCTGAAGTCTAAATACTTAACCACATCAATATATTAAGGTGGTTACCATCTTACTAATGACACCGACTTACAGCAAACACTGTTCAGACATACCCTCTGACCTCTGGTGAAGGCTTTCTGAATGCTTTACATAGTCCCAGTATTGCAATAATCAAGCTGTAAGTGTATTGTAATGACTTATTGATATCCCTGTTCCCAATTACAGCAAAAAATGTTTAAACTCCAATGTCACTGGGGCCAAATTTTTTTTTGTCTGGATCTACAATTATAAAATATACCAGTCTTCGACCTTACATACAATTTTCAACTTAAGAAACAAACCCGGCACCCTATTTGTACGTAACCCGTGGCCTACCTTATTAATTATGGCTGAACAGCGCAACACTGCATGTGGATTATGCTGGTATTGCAGCTCATAGTTGAGGGCGCTGTTTTGTCATTTTGTACGCTCTTTAATAACTTTTAAACTGTAGTTTATTGAGTTTATTTTTTTCTACTTTTTTTATTGTCGTCATGGCTGTAACGTCTGCGCGGTGCCGTGGTGAAGCCGTATTCCTAACACGACTTGTAAACGTGAACCCTAGATTTTACAGGAAGCTTTGGAGATTCACAGGAACAGTATCCGAATATATTCATGCACCAGCCTCGCAGTTATTGGAGTTTTCCTGCCTGCGGATGAGAGATGCCGAGTTTAACTTTAATTACGTTGCTGAAATATTTCATGGTGACTTCTGCAATCTGAGTCCGGAGAGGGTCCTCTGTTACTCTACACAAAGCTGTGTAACGGGGGTATTAGCTCCTGACCCAGATACCTACCTTATAATATTATGGATGGCAGGGTCATCATTGGTCTAAAAGAGACCCCCCCACCCATACATATTAGATCTCCTGATCCCTACATGCAGATCGGTGTCATGGTGTCAATGTATGAGAAATAATCTTTCTGCCCATCTCTCGTAGAGGAGCCAAAACTACTATATGCCACCACGGGGCTGAGGTGGTAGCAACTTCTGCCTTGCAGCGCTGGAGTCCGGGCGTTCTAATCCCAGCAGGTCATATTGCAGAAAAGTTTGTATGTATCCCTCCGTGTTTCTCGGTTTTCCCTCTGGGTCTCCGTTTTCCTCCCACACTCCAATATATACTGGTAGGTTTGATGCGATGTGAGCCCATTGGGGAGACAGGGACCAATTTGAAATTTTGTGCAGCGCTGCTATCTATACCCCAGAAAAGATAATGGTGTTGAGAGAAACTGATCTTTTAGCTACGTCCCGAAACATGGCCCCATATTAGTTCATGACTAAGTGCTTCCACTAGGAAGGAGGTCACTAGAGATCCAAGAAGGCCCCAGAATTGTCTCCGAAATTGTTTGCCGCATCAGATCGGCAATATCTATTGAGGATTCAACAAGTTACATAAGAAAGTTTGTAACAATAACCGGGAACTTTCCCTGTGATGCCAGCTATGTAACGGTGTGTTTCCATAGCAGAACACAGGCTATCCAATCGTTATGAAACACCAGCGTGATATCTAAAACGATTATCTGTGTTGAATCACGATAGACGGGGACAGGTGGGCTGTGTGGCGTAACCAAGACACCCCAAAGATGCAAAAAGAGAAGGAAAGGCACAATGCTGTGTGATAACGTTACAATCATCGCCGATCCATGTTCAACAGAGGACCCAGGGATCCGGAACTGTGTGATGAATGTGTAGAGCTCGTAGGTAGTGTTGGGGCGGCGCTGTTGCGTACTCATCAGGTGGACATCAGGTTAAAAATTCTGACGGTTATTGAAAGTGGCGACCATTTTAGCTGTCGACCGGAGCCTGTCATCAGGCATCACGACTCATTGGGGGTCATGACGCAAGGACCGATCGTCGTTTTCCGACGGTGCCCGAATATTTCCGATTGCACCGTCTTCCCTGTATTTGCCCCGGGATTTTGCGCATTGCGCTGGGTACGCGAACGGAAATCGGGGGGTGGCCGGCGGGTAAAACTGCCGCATTTAAAATCAAAGTAGTCGCAACTTGCCCTCCCTTCACCAGCGAATCAAGACGGTGAACTTGGTGATTTCAGCGCAGCATGCGCACCTGGTGGAGTCGGAGGAACACCTTAGTGATCCCAGCGGACCGAATCACCGCAGAATACGCACGTGGATCATGACGACGGTAAGTAAAATCTGCCCATTGAGTCCCTAACACGCAGCCCCCCAACACTACCTACGGGCTCTACACAGAAATATCTTTGTTGAAAACTGATGAACTTCTTAAGACATCGCAGATCTGATCTTCTCTGATCTTCTACATGATCTCCTTCCTTTGTGGAAACGGCCCATTGATCCAATTGGTGTGCTTTCAAGAGGCGGCCTTGGTTGTGTACATATACTATATATATATTCTATACGAATCATTGAAGAAACCGCCTCTCCCGAGCTGTGTTGCAAGGGGTGAAGGTTATTGATTCCCACAGGCAAGTTTTCGGTGTATTGCTACCATTTCTAAGCATGCCCGCATCTTCACTGGGGTAAATCTACCATCCAAATGCCTGATAAACTATGGACTTGTACTCCTTGATCTAACATCAACTTTTACAATTATGCTAATGATCCTGAGGGGCTACGCTGTGATCTGGCTTTACAGGCTGTTACAAAGATTCACCCTCCCATCCGCTCCACCTGAAGGAGGAAGGGGGGAGGGTGAGATAGGGTAACAGCCTGTAAAGCCAGATCACAGGGTAGTCCCCAGCTCGTTAGACTTAATTTATAAAAGTGTATTTAGAAGGAAAGAGGCCGTGGTAACCAAATAAGAAGATGACCCCAGTCTGGTCCTGGATCTATGAGTAATGTCCCTGGTTTCTCAGGATGGATGTGAGTAGAGTTTCCTTTATGGCGTTGTCTCTTGGGATGGATATAATCAAGCAAAGATGTTGTGCTGAGCAGTTGTGTTGCATCCTTTCATCTTTCACAGTACAATTTCCAGGGTCGATGTTGATGGCATAGAAATCCCTAATGAGACCTCAGCGAGCGCCCCTCTTACAATGGCACAGACAAGTGCTCCCACTGTTTGATGTTACACATGTGGGTTTCACTGCAATTCAGACACAAGAGGGGGGAAAAAAGCAGAAAGCTACATGTAATTGTTTGTGTCTAATGGTAACAAAGTAATTTTACTGAAATTCTGTGTCACTTTGACATGAATAGTGTCAGAAAAATACATAAAAGACAATCCAAGGATGACCAAGGATTAAAGGGACTCTGTCACCAGTTTATTACGGTGCCCTCTTTTCTGTGTAAATCCACCATTTAACTACAAAAATAATATCCAACGGAGGCCAAGAAGAGTCGCTTTTTGCCCGGAGAGCAGTTCCTTATTTTTAATAGAATGCGAAATTAATTTCCAAACCAACTGTAGTTTTATGGAACCCAAGATACAGGTTGTAAAAAAACCAACAGTGACACGTTGATGCGTTTGTGCAATTCCTCGTGGTGGTGTGTTAAAACTGTTAAATGCTGCCAAAAAGTCTACCATCGCATTTAAATTACTATGGCAACGTGCACTGGCACTTACACTGTCGGCAAACTGCACACAGCTTTTTTTGGGGGGGGAAGATTGTACTACCCGATTATGTGGGTGAGGGCGGACACCTAGTTCAGCGGGCAATTGACGAGTTAACTCCGCATTCTGTGCCAACATCGATGGCGGGGTTACAGTGATGGAGTGGGTGAGCCGAACACTTTGCTGAAGTTCCGTGTGGGTCCAGGGACCCCTTATCCAAAAAGTTGGGGTGTAACCCAAACTTTTCATTTGGTCCACTCATTAACACTGCCTATATACATTGGAATCACAGAAACAATAACACAGATTCCCTTTAAAATGCACTATAAGCACATTATAGTGCGAAAAGAGACCAATGCTTTCTGATAAATATGTACTGTCGCATCCTTCATCTTGACCTATCTCCCCTGTGCAAAAGTTGACTCTTCACTCACTTCATGTGACTTTGAAAAGCAAATTAAGTAATGGGTAAATGGGTGGAATTTAACATAAATCAGGATCCAAAAGATATATACACACCTACCTGAGGGTAGTAGTTTAGTTTAAAGTGTAGTTTAAAAGCTGGTGACAGTTCTTTTAAGTTGTCCGTACATGTTTATTTCGGAAAAAGGGAATAATCACCCCTACAAAATGTAAACTCCTAACAAAACAATGATAAAAACCACTTGACTCCCACCATCAATTATTATCATGGACAGTAAAAATTAGCCGAGCCTTCAAGTAGAATCTTATCTCCTGTAGTGTGAAAAAGGATCAGGCAGTATTGAAATGCCTCACATGCACCTCCTGTACTCCTGCTATGTATAAGGGAGTGGCGAGAAACCACCAATATGTTAAAAAAAATATTCAAAGACTCCAAAATATAGAGGTCCTCTCCAAACAGATTGGTCAACTGCTCGTGCAATTCAGCTATCAGCAACGGTGGCCAACCCCCCCTCCCCCAAGATCATAATATTAAAGGGAACCTGTCCCAGGTAGACCCATTTTTAGCACTCCCCAGTCCCCACAGAGTAGTACATACCTGCCCAAAGGATTTTTGTTAAAAATAGGTTTTACAGAGAAAAAGCATATGTTAATTGTACCTTGCATAGCATCTGGTGTGACTAGGCATTGCCAAAAGGGAGGGGCTGAAAAGTAGCAGGTTTCCCCCCACCCTGGAAACACTGGACTTTTTCAAATATAGAATCACTCCCCTCATGTGGATTGGCTGTAAGGGCGGGGGCTCGCAAGCCCAGTGATGGGTGTTTTCATATTTTGAAAAGGTCACGTGAGTAAGCGTGTTTTCCCAAGGTGGGGGGGGGAACTGCCTCCTTTTCCGACTCTCTCAAAAGCAACTGCCTATCACACAGCAGATGCTATGGAAGGCACAATATAACATATCTTTTTTCTGTTTAAACCTTTTTTATAATAAAACACGCTGTCCAGTACTGTACTATGCTCTCGTGGGATGGGGGAGTGCTAAATGGGTACTCCTGGGACGTTCTCGTTAAGAGTTCTCCAAGAATATACTACGTAGGTTATTTATCCTTTGTTGAAGGTGTAGTAGGTCTGCTTTCGGGATTCCTTGCGATGATCTCATTGAAGTCTTAGGCTACATTCACACTAACGTATGTGGGGTCATATCGCCGATATAACGTTCCCCATACACTCACTATGGGGCGCACGGCACCCTACGGGAGCGGTCACTGGTGCAGCACAACGGCCGGCACCGTACCGTTCCGGCCCGGGAAAAAATAGGACCTGCTCATCTTTCCCGATACGGGGCCGTGCGCCAGTTTTATGGGAGAGGGCGGTGAGCTGCGCCACCTCCTCCTCCTCTCCCCGTACACTGCCGTTGGCTACGGTACGGCACGGGCGGGCAACGGCATGTGAATATAGCCTTATCAGTTACCCCATGGATCGAAACAACTTCTGGGCTCTTCTTGTTGTTGGCCCTTTCTGTGCAGCGTCACTCGATACAACGTCCATTAAGTGACATGGGACTAATCCTAACGAAGGTCTAGACTTTGCCTAGACCACCTTGTCGGGGAGTTATAGAGTATTATGTAATGATGGAGTTTGGGATCTCTTTCCTCGGGTGACCCAGGTGCAATGTGCCTTACAGATCCACCAGTTATCTCTATTGGATACACCATTACCCACAAACACTTTTCATTAACCAATGCACCCGGATGGTATTTCATACCCTGTCCTTTTTGTAAACCAGGTGCTCAAGTATTGACGGCCCTCTCCGTTCTTGTCTGGTTCTGAACAAATGAGAGTGTTCAATTGATGAACTGCACACAACACTTTCCATTAGAAACATGGAGTACGGACTGGCCGTCCTTGCCGATTGCGGTTTGCAGGTGGTGTCATGGATAGTTGTAGCGTTGCCCATATGACACTGAGATTTTTTTATGTTTTTGATATTGGTGGGATATATATGCCAAATTGCTTGTAGCCCAATAGGGCAGCATTGTGTTCCCAGTCAGCTTCTAGAAGCCTCACTCCATTGAGCGCTGCTTCATCTTTCCAGGCCATCACATCCATTATATAAACGGACTGCAGCCCAGGATCATTCGAGCCGAAGCGACTGAGCTGTAATACTACCCGCAACCACAGTACAATGTATGGTGCTAAGCTCAGTGAGCTACAGAGAGACTAGAGCAGTGATGGCGAACCTATGGCACGGGATCCATCCAGGGCCCAGGCCTGTGGTTTTGTCGGCACTCAGGCCATCACCAGATCCTTCCTGCTAAAATCAACTTTTAAAATTAAGCTAACGAGCCTGAGGGGCTACCCTGTGATCTCGCTTTATAAGCTGTTGCCCTGTCTCACTGTGTAACAGTCTGTAAAGCAAGATCACAGGGTAGCCCCTCAGGCTCGTTAGCATAATTGTGAAAGCTACATGTAATTGTTTGTGTCTAATGGTAACAAAGTATTTTCTGAAATTCTGTGTCACTTTGACATGAAATAGGGTCAGAAAAATAATAAAAGACAATCCCAATGATGACCAAAAGGATTTAAAGGGACGCTGTCACCAGTTTATACCTTACCGCTTCCCCTCAGGTATGAAATGTCCTTTCTAGAATTTCCTCTTTTCTGTGGAATCTCACCCAATTACCTACAAAATCATATCCAAAGGAGCCAAGAAGAGTCGCTTTTTGCCCGAGATGAGTCAAGTTTTATTTTTTATAAATGAGAATCTAATCTTCCAAACCAATTTGTAGTTTTATGAACCCGAAGATACAGGTTGTTAAAAACCCAACCAGTGACACCCTTGATCGTTTGTGCATTCATCGTGGTGGGTGTTAACTGTTTAAATGCTGCCAAAAAAGTCTCCAGCGACATTTAAATTACTATGGCAACGTGCACTGGCACTTACATGTCGGCAAAACTGCACACAGACTTTTTTTTGGGAATATTGTAGCTCCCGATGATGTGGGGAGGGCGGCAACCTAGTCAGCGGCAATTGAAGAGTTAATCTCCGCATTCTGTGCCAACATCGATGGCGGGCGTTAACGTGATGGGAGTGTGGAGCCGAACACTTTTGATGAAGTTCCGTGTGGGGTCCAGGGACCCTTATCCAAAAAGTTGGGTACGAACCCAAACTTTTCAGTTTGGGTCCACTCATCACTACTGCCTATATCTTTGGTTTGGAATCACAGAACAATAACACAGATTCCTCTTTAAAATGGCACTAGAAGCACAGTTCTAGGTGCTAAAGAGACCAAGCTTGTCTGAATTGATGCCCCTCCCATCGTCCCATCTCGGGCAAAAAGTGACTCTTTTCAGCTCACTTACATGTGACTTTGAAAGCAAATTTAAGTTAATGGGTAAATGGGTGAGATTTAACATAAATCAGGAATGCCAAAAAGAATATACCACACCCTACCTGAGGGGTTAGTAGTTTAGTTTAAAGTGTAGTTTAAAAGCTGGTGACAGGTTCTTTTTTAAGTGTCAGTACATTTTATTCGGAAAGGAATAATCCACCCTACAAAAATGTAAAATCGGCTAAAAAAAATGATAAAAAACCTACTTTACTCCACCGTCAATTATTTATCAATGGACAGTAGAGAAATAGCCGAGCCTTCAAGTCAGAATCTTATCTCCTGAGGGGAAAAAGGATCAGGCAGATTGAAATGCCTACATGCCCCATCCTTGTCTCCCTGCTATGTACTAAGGGAGTGCGAGAAACCAAGCAATATGTTAAAAAAAATATTTCAAAGCTCCAAAATATAGAGGTCCTCTCCAAAAGATTGGTCAACTGCTCTGCAATCAGCTGATCAGCAACGGTGCCAACCCCCCCTCCCCCCAAGATCTAAATATTAAAGGGAACCTGTCACCAGGAGACCCATTTTTAGCACTCCCCCAGTCCCCACAGAGCATAGTACATACACTGCCAAAGTGTTTTTGTATAAAAAATAGGTTTTACAGAAAAAAAGATATGTTATATTGTACCTTTCATTGGCATCTGCTGTGTGACTAGGCAGTTGCCCCCTGGGAGGGGCTGGAAAGGAGCAGTTCCCCCCCACCCTTGGGAAACAGCTCCTCCATGTGACCTTTTCAAATATATGAAAACACCCATCACTGGGCTTATCGACGCCCCCTGCTGCTCTACAGCCAATCCCGAGTGTGAGGAGTTATTCATATATTTGAAAAAGTCACATGTTTCC
>WNYA01001350.1:0-25107 GCA_019512145.1 Engystomops pustulosus | reverse complement strand
CTTTTTTTCTGTAAAACCTATTTTTAATACAAAAACACTTTGGCAGTGTATGTACTATGCTCTGAGGGGACTGGGGGAGAGCTAAAAATGGGTCTCCTGGTGACAAGTTCCCTTTAAGAGTTCTCCAGGACTATAGAATAGGTTATTTATATCCGTTTGTTGAAGTGTAGAGGTTTTTCGACTTTCGGGATTCCTTGCGATGATCTCATTGAAGGTCTTACCGTGGTCCACCATGGATCGAAACAACTTCTGGGGCTCTTCTTGTTGTGGTTGCCCCTTGTATTGCAGCTCACTATAACAACGTCCCATTCCAGTGAATGGGACTAAGAAGGGGCAACCACAAAACAAGAAGAGCCCCAGAAGTTGTGCATCCAGCGTGGATCACGGAAGGCTATATTCACACTCCGTTGCCCGCACCTACCGTACCTGATGCGGGCAACGGCAGTGACGGGAGAGAGAGGAGGTGAGCGACTCACCCTGCCCCTCTCCATAGCAACTATGGCGCACGGCCCCGTATTAGGAAAAGATAGGACAGGTCTATCTTTTTCCCGGGTACGGAAGGTACGTGGCCGCACTGTGTTCTGCACCGTACCGCTCCCGTAGGTGCCGTGCGCCCATAGTGTATGGGGGACGATTTAACGGCCGTTACGTCCCCCATACGTTAGTAGTGAATGTAGCCTAAGACCTTCAATGAGATCATCGCAAGGAATCCCGAAAGTCAGAACCTCTACACTTCAACAAACGGATATAAATAACCTATTATATATTCTTGGAGAACTCTTAAAGAGAACCTGTCACCAGGAGACCCATTTTAGCACTCCCCCCATCCCACAGAGCCAGTACAACACTGCCAAAGTGTTTTTGTGTATTAAAAAAAAGGTTTTACAGAAAAAAAGATATTTATATTTGTACCTTCCCATTAGCATCTGCTGGTGTGACTAGCATTGCGCTTTTGGGAGGAAGTGCGACAGGAGCAGTCCCCCCCCACCCTTGGGAACAGTTCTCCCAGAAAATCCACGTGACCTTTTCCAAATATTGCAGCTCACTATAACAACGTCCCATTCCAGTGAATGGGACTAAGCCTCAACGAAAGGTGCTATGAACTTTGTAGACCACCTTTGCGGGGATCTTACGAGTAGTTATTGTAATGATGGAGTTTGGAGTCTTCTTTCCTCGGGACCCAGGTGCCATGTGCTTACAGATCCACCAGTAATCTCTATGGATTACACCATTAACCACAAAACGCTTTTCATTAACAGAATGCAAGGATTGTAATTTCATACTCGGTCCTTTTGTGTAAACCAGGTGCTCCAAGTATTGACGGCCCTCTCCTTCTTTGCTGGTTAATTGACCGAATGTAGAGTTTCAATTGATGAACTGCACACAAACACTTTCCATTAGAAACAGTGAGACGGACTTGGCCCGTTCCTTGCCGATTGCGGTTTGCCGGGTGGGTTCATGGATCTTGTAGCTTGTGCCCATATGACACCTGAGATTTTTTTTAATTGTTTTTGGGTATTGTGGGATATATTTGCCAAATTGCTTGTGCCTCACTGGGCAGCATTGTGTTCCGTGCTGAGGCCACAAGGCCCAATATCAAGTATCACAGTCAGGTCTTCAGAGCAGATGTTGTGAGAGGAGCTACGTCGTCGTCTTCCCGTAGACATTGTAGCGTATGGTCATGAATGAATTAACTTGAATTTGAAGCCAAAACAAAAAATTGCCCCAAAACGTTTAACTTTTTGTGGGAAGATAAGGGAGGTCTTACACATTTGACTATTTTGGGGATGTCTACTGTGTTTATGGGTCTAACAATGGTGGAAAGAGGTTTTTGGGAATGCATTGCCGTGGGTTATAAGCAAAGGCACAACCAGGACTATCAGGCATTACCACTGCCAGTCCATTCAGGCTCAATGCGACCAATGACGATAGCCTGGCAACATATTTGTGTCATTGGTGACCACCATTCTACTTTTTTGTTACCCCTCTTGTACAAGTGTTTTCATTTTGTTGGAACGGGTGCATTTTTAAGTAGCAGATTTTGGGATCTGTGCAAGACTTACTGATCATGTTACCAAAGGCTCCTCAGGTGGGTCCAGTAAGAAGATGACAAACCCATTATCTAGTGCCTAGTAGGGTCTATTACCTAAGGGGGTGAGGAACAGTGGACCTCAAGAATAATTTTATCTGGTTTAACATGATTTGGGATGTTTGTAATTCTTTGGTCACATATAATTTTGTTTGGAGGGACTTGAATATATTGGGGCACATTTACTTAGCCGTCCCGTTGCGATCCCCACTGCGTGTTGTCCGACAAAGATTCGGAGCTGCCACGATTCACTGGCAGTGCGTCCGATTTCCTGCATGTGTCGCTTCCCCCGCTGAGGTCCGCCGGAGTTCACCTTCTTCTTCCCGATGCATGTAAGTGCTGATCTTGCAACACAATTTGCTTTTTAAATTCTGCGGTTTGTCCAAAACAGTTGGGTTTTCCGACGGTCACGCCCCGATTTGTGTCGCATGCAAGCCGGCGCCGACAGCCGCGACACAATCCGATCGCGTGTGCTAAAAACCCAGGGCAAATCAGGGCAAAACGGAAAAACTCAACGAAAATTCTGCGTTCGGACCCTTAGTAAATGTGCCCCATTGTTTTTAGTAGGGTCCTGGTCGATATGGTAAAATTGGGGTCGGTCTTCTAACTCCTTTCCCTTTGCCAAACCATTTACAAACCATGGGCACTTAGGCCACAGGATCTTAAGAGGTTTAAGGACTGGGTCAAAGTTTATTGATGTATTTTATACCCTGGTGATGATGGCATGGGCACAATTTTGGGCGCGAGGCAAGAAGCGCTTAATCGGCAATCTTGAGGAACCTTTCTGGAAATAAGAAGTCTTCACATATGTGACCATTTGTGTCTTCCATCATGACGAGAGTACAGTCCACCTGCCAACATGGGGCGTATAGCCGTAATTCACGAGAAGTACATATATACATTGTAAGAGTATACGTGACACATCTCAGCTGATGTATTTTGTTGACATCTTATAGCCATAATAAGCTAATTACTGGGAATTCACGTTACTCAGAAGAGTTAATTTTACCCTACGCTGACAGGACATGTCACTTCTATATTACCAGGTTCCTGTGAAATCCGAGAATGATTTCAGTCTGGTACTTTGTCTCGTCCATCACTACGATATAAAAGACTTTCATGGCTTTTGGTCTGGTGGAGCCGGAGACTGCTCGATGCTTTGTGCCGTTCTTTTTCAGTTCTAGGCTTTCTCTTCTAGCAGCTGCTCCGTATTATTCTATGCTAAGCTATGACTTAAAGGGGATGTTCAAGGCAAGGTAACGTTCTTTTGCTTTCTTTGAAAAACAGTGCTACACCTGCCTGTGGGTTATGTTTGGTCATGCAGCCGCAATTAAAGGGAACCTGCCATTTAAATGAACCCAAAATAAATAGTTCAGAAAAAAATAATGATTTAAAGCATCTCCTTTTTCCCTTAATAGTTCTTAAAAAAATCAGCTTGTAAACTTATATATAACTCACCTGAGATGAGTCCAACGATATCAATGGAGTCCTGCATGTTAAATTTTACATGCAATGCCCCGCCTCCTTGTTTCTGATTGACAGGTCTCAATGCTTGGACATGCTGCTGTATGGAACTAGAGCTTAAGAACCATATGCAAATATTCCACTACATGCATACTAATGCTTTGTTTACTTATTATTAGGGTAGTAAAAGCTCTGTCAAATGTTTTGTTCTGTGAACGTTGAGAAAAAGAGAGTTCTTATGTCATGTGACACGAGTGATGTCACCTAAGCTCCTTTCCTTTACCCAGTAACATTTACAAAATCTCCCTCATGTATATATCTGATCACATGAAATTACAGCAGCCTCCATGGAGCATGGGGAGGAGTAGAAGTCCGTGGAGGCATGCTGGGATTTCATGTGATCAGATACATACAAGGGGTAGAATTTCTAAATGTTGCTGGCTAAAGGACCTTAGATGACACCGCCCTTGTCACATAACATGAAGTGCTGAATGGTGAGGAGGCATATGTCTTAGGGAATGGTAGGGGCTGTTGGAGCAGGACATGTCCCCTCTGACACCAGGTATGATAAGAAAGTTAATTTTATGGGGATGTGAGGGAAACTGTTTTCAGTTGAAAGAAGGGTAGCATTTAGTTAATAGGGCTCAATGATGGGCCCGAGCAACAGACCTGCAATGACTTCATAAGAGTTACCACTACGAGGAAACATTTTCTTCTTATTTTTCGTGATGTATCATCCCAAAGAGGTTTCAAGCAGACGTGCAGTCTCTTCTGCGGGGTGTAAGTGGTTGGACTGGTTGGTTTTTCTAGAGTTGTCTGGCTAGCTTTCAAGCTTCTACCCCACCATCTTCTACAAAAAAAAATATACAGTAGTTCTCAGTCAAGTCAACCATGAATGGTGATGAAGGAGCAAGTACTCACTTTCCATGTTCTGATAAATTTTTCATTAATAATGGTCCTGCTTATTATCTCCTTGTCCATACTCTATGGATATCCTCTGGACAAATATTCAAGTCCATTATACACATACATACATGCTCACCTTGGCTGGGCAGTCCATGTGTTGTATAGCCAAATGCCCGATCTTTACCTTCCTCATGCACATGGTTGGCCCAACCCATCGAAATGGTGAATTTTGCCGATACAAATAATGTGTATGTTCAACTTTAGGCTCTGCTTACAGTATGTTGAGAACCTATAGGTAACTATAAACATAATGGGGGTCATTTACTAAGGGCCCGAAGCGCTTTTTTTCCGACGGGTTATCCGAATATTTCTGATTTGCGCCAATTTTCCCTGAATTGTCCTGGGATTTTGGCGCACGCGATCGGATTGTGTCGCATCGGCGCCGGGTCGCTCGCAACGCAAATGGGGGTGGGGGGGGGCGTGGCCGTAAGAAAACCCGATGGATTTGGAAAAACTGCTGCATTTAAAAAAAAAAAAGTGTTGCTTGAAATGCGCTTACCTGCACCCGAGATAGGACGGTGAACTCCAGTGGACTCCGACGGAATTCAACGCAGCAGCGACACCTGGTGGACATCGGGCGCACGACCATAGTGAATCGCCAGAAGACCCAAATCCTCCGCAGAGAACGCGCCGCTGGATCGCGAATGGACCGGGTAAGTAAATCTGCCCCACTATGTAATGGTCAAATCCAATAGTACAGACTGGTTGGCCTACTTACGTATGTGTAAAGAGACCACCTGCAACTCCCCTACCAGGGTTTTTGAGATAGATAAGTATATGACCAGAGTAAACAGGAGCAATGTACATGTGGATCCATAAAATGTTTATGTCTCAAACTTTTTTCGAAGTGATTGTTTTTGGGTGTCGTTAGAGGGCCTGGCTCTGAAAGAGTTAAGCCGTCCTTTACAAATCTATTACCGGGGCCGAAGGAACAAAGCCTATAAATTAGCCCAACATAGATGTTATACCACGTTTGCTATCAGTCTTGTGACGACTGAAAGGTCCTATTAACATTTCCATTTGGTGCGTTGCCAAGAATGAATCTTGAAACGATTGATAATGAAACCTTTTAGCTATTTCATGTCTGCCAACAAAACTTTTAATGTAGCGTCTACATTTCGAGCACGGTGGTGAAAAAGGTAAATTTACTGAGCGCTCTGTTCTCAGAGTCAGGCCGGGAGAGATAAAGGACTTTAGTTTTACTAGTTTACATGAGAAGAACCCGACGGAAACCTAAAACCAAGCACGAAACCTACACGGGATTACGATTAGGGGGTTTATATATGGATTATATTGAATTATATGCCCATATCGACCCCATTACTATACCATTCAATGAGGCGCTTAGGTCCCTTATGTTACTTTTAATCATTTTATAGTAATATTTGACATCTCCTGTAGACGGTGGATCGGTACCTGTGGTGACTGCCAATCGGATCCCATAGTTCTGTATACTATCTGTGGTGTTCTGTATTTCCATGCCCTAGATCAGTGGTGGCGAACCTATGGCACGGGTGCCAGAGGTGGCACTCGGAGCCCTTTCTTTTTACACTCAGACCTTCACCCCAGCACAGTTTGCCATGACTCAAGGCTTCCTCCTGTGGTCCAAGACAGCAAGGACGCGCCATGCTCAGCGCTATTTTAAAGCAACACATCCTTGGCTGCCAGGACTATAGGAGGAGCGAGAAGGTTAAATCAGAGATGGTTTATGGTTGGAGCTCCTGCTCTGGGTCCCCTGACTCTTCCTGTTCAGGAGACCCTGGAGAGAAGATACAATCCAAATTTCTCCATCTTCTTTCTATTGTGTTGATGACCTTAGGACGGCAATACGATTGAAACCTGTGATACAGCAGGGATCAATAAGTTACAGCTTAATTTCTCATGCTGGCACTTTGCAACATGAAAGTAGGATTTTTGTTGTAGATGGGCACTCTGTCAATGTTTGCCATCACTGCCCTAGATCCTCGAGCACCGCCTGACGTCAGCCGCTCTCCACATTAGTGTCTGTTTAACAAACATGTCATGATAAAAATGGTAATTAAAGGAACTCACATCAACAAAGCGTCTCCGGAATGTAATAACACACTTGGTGCGATTGGATTCTTAATAACTCCTCCTGCTCTGTGCCGAATCAGCACTTGATAGTAGAGAGGCCTGCAGAGTAACATAGGAAACCATGAGAAACTGCTGCAGATGCTTTTCGAGAAATGACCCTCAATCTGCTTCACTTACGTCAACTCTACCCTCCTCCATTGAGTCAGAGGCTGTTGAGTTGTCTTACCAGAACTTGAACCTTAAAGTGAACCAGCATAAATGTGTAATCGAGTGTGTGTACACAATGAATAACACTATTTCTCACTTAATATGACTTTTAGTCTTCATTGTTTGGAAGTTTTCCCCACAACAGGCTATATCTCGAATTGTCAGTTGTCTCGGAGCCGATGGATGGAGACAAGCTGTTGTGATGTCTCCCATACACTGCACACGGAAAGTAGATGAGAATCTGCTTGTAACATTACATCTGTTTTACTCAGAATTATAGAGAAGTACTTACCGGAACTGATAAAAAAAAGCTGTTGCGGTGATATAGAAAACTTACTATTAACTTCAGACTCCCTCTTTGTCTCTACCCCTTGGTCTTCTATTGGGCTTCTAATGATGCATATATTTTGTATATAGGACTACGACCAAAAGGTGGCCCACAAATCATTGCTATTATACCAGCTGACACTTTAGTGCTTTTGGGCAACTGCCATGTATAATTTGGTGTATAATTTGGTGGTCATTTTGGCCTTATAATAATGCATACATTTTGTATATAGGACTACGACTAAAAGTTGTATTACACTAGCCGATACTTTAGTCCTTTAGGGCAACTGCCATGAGGCAAGTTGAGCCTCTTGCCTCAGGCAGCAGAACCTACAGCAAATTGCAGGGGCGGCATGAGGAGTGCAGTTCAATTTCTACAAAGCAGGACCTGACATTTAAAATTGTGTCTCCTCACACCTCATATCAGACAGTGTATGGTGAACCCATCAACTAATAAAAATAACTGATTTATTAATACTGGATTGGGTGGAGGGGGTTGTCATCTATAACTCGCCCCAGTTGAGTGTTAGATATTGGTGGGTATGAACCTTCTTGGCATAGGTGAGAGCACCTTTCTATTCTCGCGATATGCTATCAATATCAATATCGGTGGGTTTCTGACATTGAGCACCACCACTGATCAGTTGTTTGCCCTCAATGAATGGGCTATGTCCAATGTGAAAAAATATTTCATAATTTAGGAGAGCCCCTTTATACACCAGCTGATTGCGGATGTTTGATGGAAACTTTATAGTCCTAGCCAGTAAGATGAAAATGAACCCGTCCAACGCAAAATTTTCCAGTCGGGTCCCTTGAAAGTCCAAGTGTCAGCCCTGTACATCACTTTTACTGGATACCAAGAGCCAGACATGATGGTGCTCCCATCGGAACAATCGAGAGGGTCCTGTGCATGCAAGAATTTGACTGAAAATAGTAATATTAGCAGTTCAGAACAAAGCTGTCCCCATGTATTTTTATGTGTCAACCTGAATCCGAGCTCTACGGAAATAAGTCATCAACATTGCTTTAATGTGGTGGATTCCTCTGGCCGGGTCCATGCCAATTAGTCCAGTTTATTGAGTGGCTATGACTAATTAAACCTTCTATATAGGAAAGGGCAAGTATTTCCCTCTGTGCCTGGTCATTGTAAAGGATTATATGCGACAGTGGGGCTCCACTTCACCAGTAATCATCTACACAGCGTGACGTGTCTTTGTTGGCCGGGAGTCGCTTGTATGTCATGTTCCACCAGAGGGTCTACACTGGTATTTAGTTCTGACCACGATGACCTTTACTTTGATTTCGAAGTGTTTTGGAAATACCCCAGGAAGCGCTTCCTTGGCATTGAACTTTAAACATGAAATAAAGGGCAGTGAAAAGAATATTCCAAGAGTAAAGGTCTCCAAGGTCCTGACCTTGAATGGTCACAAACCGACTCCATTAGCTACCGTATGTGGATAAACAAGTCTATAAAACAATTCATATATATACTGCGCTGTTCAAACCACTAAAGAAGTGGAAACTACAATCAAAACAAAATAAGTGAAAAACATTTGACTAAACTTTTAGAATGTTTTGGAATTTTGATACCATGGAGATATTACCCAAAATTCAAAGGTCGCTATTTCACATTTATGAGGAAAGATCACTATTATCCTGGATATTTATCCTATCATTGATCTTTATGGAACAGCTCGTCTATAAAATAACATGACTGATTGTCCATATGGGAATACTACTATTACGTAGGCACCCATAAAAAGTAGACATCTTTTTTACCACTACGAGCTACTCTTTAGCTTATAGGACTATGAATGATGACATAGGTCTTCGTTTTTTGCTGGTTCTTTTTCAACAATTTTTTCGTGAAATTTTTTTAGTTGACAACTACATTTCTCGTTTGCCTTTTCAGTGAGTAGAGGGGAATTAGAGGCTGACAGAAACATCTGATGGTGGCTTACAATTCATGAGAGCACATAATGTGCACATCTCAACTGAAGGGTAACAACAATGTAACTCAACTCATGTTTTATGGAGGGGGGAATATCTGGGAACTTGATGCCAAAAACCTGTGAGTGGCAGGGGCAGTTGGCTGCCCACATACTCTGGTGGAATGGGGTACCAGAAGGTCAACTGGAACGGCACCAGACTAGAAGAGGGAGGTATTGGGTGTCTTCTGTGGTAAGGCAGAAGCTCCACACATAGAAATTTCTTGTATTTTTTCATGTGTGGTCCTCCTGCCTTACCACCGAAGAACACTCAATACTCTTCCCCCAACTTCTAATATGGCAACGTTTCAGTCCACCTTCTGCTACCCCATTGCTATTCATCCTATGAAAGCCTACATAGGGGGTGATTTGGAGGTTTTGTAACAACCAAACAATAATAATCTGGATTGGCGCCATTTTGCCCTTATGTTTCCAACACCTCCTCGCATCACATACTCCTGAGGTCATTGATTTTCAGGCTTGCCTATTGGTGAGTTTGCAGTTTGAGGAACTCTCCGGTTCCTCTTGGCATAGACACCTCTGACCTGTGTTTACTATACTAGTCAATGCCTACAGGCAACACTGACTTTCTGATACCTTGAGCTGGTGTGGTAACCTTTGTCCTTTGCAGCCAGGGCCAACTGTTCTTGTGATGGACATTGCTGAACATCAGACAGTACCCCAAAATTCATGGATTAGTGTTGCAATGGAGGTAGCTTTTTTTATTTATGGACTTTGTTTTAACATTTTCTTCAACTCCAGAAATTGTAAAGCCATTACACCAAAGATCTGTTACTACTACTAATACTACTACTTTCCAACCATCTAGTTCAGTGATGGCGAACCTTTTAGCGACCGAGTGCCCAAACTGCAACCCAACCAAAAAATAAAGCAGTAACTTATTACTCCCTGTTCTTCAACAACTTTTGATCATATTGGCCTCCTGAGGACAAGTTGGAAAATTTGCATCATTTAGGGACTTTCCAGTGTCCCTCTGTACACAGAGAATCATGGGGCCAGAGAAGGGTCCTGTCTACTTATTCTCCCTCGCTACAGTCCCAAGTAGCGAAATACGGTAAGTATCACATTAATATATGACTGAAAGCAGCAACTTTTAAGTTGCTTGGAGCTGCAGGAAGATTCATGGAGGCCTATCTGGTGTGCCAGGGGGGGGGTGGCCCGGGTGCCCACAGAAAGGGCTCTGAGTGCCGCTTCTGGCACCCGTGCCATAGGTTCGCCACCACTGATCTAGTTTGTATTCCTTGGTGGAGAGGATTCTCCAATGAGGCACATGGTGGGGGAAAGGATTGTTGGATTTCAGCTTGCCCTATCCTCGTCAAGGTAGATACTCCACCAACAGAGATGTCTAACAGAGGTTTATCCCACACTACGGAGAACATATTCACGTTCACCATTGACAAGTGCATATAAAAATGAGTGGTCAGGATGAAGAGCTGTTGACCAAACATGTCCAAGGTCATGTCAATCCTGAAAAAAGTTTACTATTCGTAAGCTGCAAAATCGATCACTTCCGAAATGCCAGAATGGTGCCATTTCTGAGAAACGAAGACCATTTCTAAACAACATCTTCAAGAAGTTTCTTCCACCAACACAGCTGGAGGTAATGTCCCGGCACCTCAGATCCCCTGGTTTTGTTTTGACGTGTCAATCTCACAACATGGTCCTGCTTCTTAGTTGTGTGTACACTAATCGAAAGGAACTTGGGATTCCTTCAGATAAGCCCTTAATTCCTCCGGTGTACACCTAGAAGAATTACACTTCCTTCGTAGTTTATGATATGATTAGGATTTAATAAACCCAACAAGTTGGATTTTTAGCCGTCGGCCTCACACCGAGGTGATCTCTCCGGGGCTTGTAAGTGCTGATTCGGAAAATATGAGTCTCGGAATTACCAGAATTGCTTTCCGTTGACAGGTGTGATCCATGGAGCTTGATTCCACACAACACATGCCACTTCCAGTCATTTTAAACCCAAATCCCGATAATCTGTTGTTCAATATCACCCGTTAATCTTCCTTTTCATCCCGCTACCTGTCTACAGGATGCTTAAGCTATTTGGCACGGCTGCAAGTAGAGTTGCCTACAGCTGCTCGGGCGAAGGTGTGGTGCCATCGGCACGACGCCCAGCTATTACCTGACAAATTGTTTTATTCTTCTATACATTTTTTTTTTACTAGAACATGTCAAGATATAATCCGGGGGAGGATGTGCAGATTGTCTTGTTTATTCACAATGACAGCAGAGAACAACCACTGGCTTTCAGTCGTTTGACTGGGAGGTAAATGGCTGCAGGGGCATTGCATAAGAATTGTGTAATACTTAACATATCCTGCAGGGAAGTTTCAGGAGAACTGTATATGAATTGTGTAATGCTTAAAATATTCTGGGTGGGTGCTGCAGGGGAACCAAATAATATTTATTAAAATATATTTCAGGGGTGCTGCAGGGCAACTGAATAAGAATTGTGTAATACTTAAAATATCCTGCAGGGGAGCTGCTGGGGAACTGAATAGGAATGGTGTAATGCTGAACATATCCTGCAGGGGAGCTGCTGGGGAACTGAATAGGAATTGTGTAATATTTCACATATCCTGCAGGGGCGCTGCAGGGAAAATGAATAAGAATTGTGTAATGCTAAACATATCTTGCAGGGGAGCTGCTTGGGAATTAAATAAGAATTTGTAGAATTGCTGCTAGGTTCACCCACAAGTCACAGCTGATCAGTAACCAGATACCATCATCAGCCTAACAAAAAGATCACCCAAGCTCTCTTTTTTATTAAATAAACGGGCACATGGGCTTTTAATGATAGGTGGCTTAGAGGTTACCCTGCTAGAAAGGATGTGCTGGTATCAGCTCCCCACAGCTCCTCCACTGGATAACTGTGGTACTGCATGCTGTCCTTTTGAAATCATTTTGAAATCAGTGAAGATATGACATTGTATCTGTGTTAGATAAGGTTCGTGAATAGCAAATTCTTCTTTTATTTACCCACAATGCCTTATAAGTTCACGAATTCCCAAATCCAGAGAAAGCTTCTCACTACTCCTCTTTGTCTAAATTACCCTTCTATAGGGGATTCCCTACACGAGGGAAGTTCTGTGGAAATGTGTAGGTGTGTGTTAGACAAACTTCCCTTTTATAAGAAATAATAGAATTTTTTTCGCTTTTTTTATGTTTATTTCAAGGCAAACTTGAAAATCTTACTTTTCCAACCAATCAGTGTAATAACTGTGAGTAACCTATGCTAATGCTCCAGACCTGTGGTCTAGTCCCTGGGACAGGGGCTTTTTATATATCTACATGAACACTCACCTTAAAGTGGTAGCTGTGGATCACTGATTTCAGTACTGGCTCCATATTGGGTAAATATAAGATAGGACTTATAGCTTATACTCGCTTCTCTCCTGCACCTCCGGGCACCACCAGCCTCTGTTGTTATACCCAGGCTCATCGGGGACATCACAACCATAATGCCCACCCCTGCTACAGCTTTTGGCTGCTGCCTGTATTAGGCTTTCGGTGTGGATGTGACGTCATCTCTGAGTATTGTATAGCGACACAGGCCGGCAGTGATGGAAGGCGCTGCGCTGGACTGGAGCACACAAGTGCCTACCAGGGACCAGTTCTAAAACATATGTGATCCCAGACAACCCCTTTAGGCGAATCTATCCCAGAAATGCTATTTTTTGCATCTTCCAGCATTCTGAATTATTTCAGTGCTTTATAAAACTTTATTTCACATTACCTGGCTCCCTGCTAGCAGCGTATAGTGAGTCCTGGGGAGGGGGCGCAATTGCAGCCTGTCATGTATTCTTTCTCTCCTCCCCACAATCCTGATCCCTACTCTGCCTGCTCAATGCACATGACAGGAAGTGGATGAGGAGGAGGGAGCTGGGTGAGTGTGGATGAAAGGAGACAGACACAGGCACACACAGGCTGCAGCTGGACTGGGACTCGCCACACATTGCTGGCAGGGAGTCAGGTAATGTGAAATAAAGTTTTATAAAGTACTGAAATGATACAGAATGCTGACATTTTTAACATTTGCATAACATAGGCTATTGGAACCTGTCCCCAGCTAAAATTTACATTCCTGCTGACAGGTTTGCTTTAAGTGAAGGAGACTAGTCACTATACAATGGATGCTACTGTTCTTGGTGAGCAGGCCACTGAAGAGGCCACTGAATGCTACAGTCTCTTTAGACCTATGATGGGGCACAGGGGGTCTGTTTGTTGAATCCCTACCAGTCTTATATTGATCATCTATTCTTAGCATAGTACATAATTCCCAGAATACCCCTTGAATAGACTCTATGCCTGTTAAAATATGTACAAACTAGAAAGGGTTGTCCAAGTTGTCCAGGTTCAGGAAAACATGGCTGCTTTCATCTAAAAACAGTGCCACACGCGGCTTCAGGTTGTGCTTGGTATTGCAGCTTTAGCTGTACTGGGCGGCACGGTGGCTGAGTGAGTAGCACTTCTGCCTTGCAGCACTGGGGTCCTGGGTTCGAATCCCACTCAGGTCAACATCTGCAAAGAGTTTGTATGTTCTCTCCGTGTTTGCGTGGGTTTCCTACGGGTACTCTGGTTTCCTCCCACACTCCAAAACATACTGTCAGGCTGTTTAGATTGTGAGCCCCATGGGGACAGGGACCAATTTGACATGCTTGTGCAGCGCTGCGTAATCTGTGTGCGCTATATAAATAAAGAATTATTATTATTATTATTTATTACTGAAGGAGCTGCAATACCAGACACAAGCGGTGGATAGAGTCACCAGCCTCTCCTTCTTCTAGTGGCAATTGTAGTAGTTTTTAGTATTACTTTACAATAATTGTATTTTTTTAATGGTATTTAAAAATAATTAGAATTGAAAGTGTATTTAATTTTACGCATCTTTTCCTGAAGCCTGAGGGTTAATATGAGATGCACGGATGGTAGGACAGGAGGATTTAGGACAGAGCGGGTTTTGTGGCCAGAAATCTGCGGTGTTATGAGAGGGTCACCTGCTTCACCATTGTAACACTGGGGGGACACTGCTGCGCCAATCCCTCTCCACCAAGCGATTAGGACGTCAGGGTCTGTGCGCAACCCCCTGGAAGTGGACCTAAGTTGTATCTGCCTGCCAAGCCTTATGTGCCTGTACTTCTTGCACCAAATAGGCTCAAAATTTTGTAAGTCCAGAAAAAAATATATGTACTGGTCACATACTATATACACTGCTGTTTAATGTCCTCCCTGTATACATAATCTACAGATGATATATACTCTATATCACTACTATATACCGGTCACATACTGTACACACCTGCTGTGTAATGTCCCCCCCTTATAATAGAGCCTAATGATTCTATATCCTCCATATCACTGCTATATACCGGTCACATACTGTGCACACCTGCTGTGTAATGTTCTCTCCGTATATATATATACATCCCACTGTGATACGGTGGCTGAGTGAGTAGCACTTCTGCCTTGCAACACTGGAGTCCTGGGTTCGAATCCCACCCAGGTCAACATCTGCAAAGAGTTTGTATGTTCTCTCCGTGTTTGCGTGGGTTTCCTCCGGGTCCTCTGGTTTCCTCCCACACTCCAAAACATACTGGTAGGTTGATTAGATTGTGAGCCCGATGGGGACAGGGACCAATTTGAAATGCTTTGTGCAGCGCTGCGTAATCTGTGTGCGCTATATAAATAAAGAATTATTATTATTAATTATTAAATATATCCAGCCCCCCTATTATAACTATATACAGCCCTTGGTAAAATAATAAAACTGTACTCACCTTCCCCCATTCCCATGATGCACACCGACCTCCTCCTCTTCTCTCGTGGTGTCAGCATACTGGCACTGGCGGCACAGTGTGCGTCTCTGTGCCGCAAGCGGTCGGACGGCACCGTCTTGTGTGAGCTCAACTGTCTATGGCATAGCATGGAACTTATTGTTCTCTTTCACTACTATAGACTGAAGTCTATTGGATACTGCCTAGTTCAATTGTTTAAGCAGCATCTGGTTCAGAGAAAAGACAAGGAGCTGGACCTGCACATAGTGTGGGCGATTCTGGCGGCCATGCTGGTGGAGGCCCCTTCAAGGGCAAAGTGGTAGAAGCCCCGGGGAGGGCGCGCCATGCCATTGGGGAAAAAAGTATAAAAAGTATAAAAACAGACTGTGAAAGTGCCTGGTGAAGTGGTAGATTAGGTATATGTTTACCCAAGATTACTTACTTCTACATATTATTGAAAGCAACCAGGATATGCAGAGAACAACCACTGGCTTTCAGTCGTTTGACTGGGAGGTAAATGGGATAAAGGAGCCTATTGATGGTGATCAAACATGGCGGATAGGAGATCATTTTTCTTCTCACTTAGCACATGCTGGTAAATATCATCAAGTTTAGGGGCCACCTGTTCTTTACTATAAGGCAGAAGCAGGTATTATTTACAAGAATTGTCGAAACCTGAAGAAGTCCTACTGTATATGCAACCACGTATGAGGACTGGCCATATCAGAAACCCATTATTTGACCACCTATTAGGTGGTTCAGGAAGAACCTGTCCATCCTCTGATGGAGACCAATAATGTTTCCTATAGAGAGAAAAGGATTGAACATAATAAGCATTCCTTTATTTACAGTATATAGAACACACAGATTACTCAGTACTGCACAGAACTTGCCAAATCAGTCCCTGTCCCCATGGGGCTCACAATCTAATCAACCTACCACTATGTTTTGGAGTGTGAGAGGAAACCGGAGGACCCGGAGGAAACCTACACAAACACAGAGAGAACATACAAACTCTTTGCAGATGTTGACCTAGATGGGACTTGAAACCATGGCCCCAACGCTGCAAGGCTGTGGCGCTAACCAGTGAGCCACCGAGCTGTTCTGTATCTACATTCTAGACTGCACACACACTGCACACACTCCCCACTCACAACACAGCACACACACTCACCGCACAGCACACAACATTGCACACCACACTGCACACCACACACACTGCACACCACACTGGACAGTACAGCACACTGCACAGCACACACTACAGCACACACACTGCAACACACACTCCCCACTCACAACACACACTCACTGCACACAATCCCTGCTCACAACACAGCACACACACAGCACAGCACACACACACACACACACTGCACAGCACAAACTCACTGCACACAACACAACACACACTCACTGCTCACAACACACACTCACCGCTCACAACACACACTCACTGCACACACTCCCCGCTCACAACACTGCACACACACACACACACACTGCACACACACACACTGTACAGCACACACACACTGCACACAACACAACACACACTCCCCGCTCACAACACACACTCACTGCACACACTCCACACACTCCCCGCTCACAACACAGCACACTCACAACACAGCACACACACAGCGCTGCACACACTCACTCACCGCTCACACTACACTCACAACACTCACACAGAACACTGCACACACTACACTCACACAGAACACTGAACACACTACACTCACACAGAACACTGCACACACTACACTCACACAGAAACCTGCACACACTACACTCACACAGAACACTGCACACACTACACTCACACAAAACACTGCACACACTACACTCACACAGAACACTGAACACACTACACTCACACAGAACACTGCACACACTACACTACACAGAACACTGCACACTCACACACGAACACACACAACAGAAACACTGAACACTACACTCACACAGACACCTGCACACACTACACTCACACAGAACACTGCACACACTACACTCACACCGAACACTGCACACACTACACTCACACAGAACACTGCAACACACTACACTCACACAGAACACTGCACACACTACACTCACACAGAACACTGCACACACTCACCCAGCACTGCTCTTAGGTCCCGTCGATCACAAATGCAGGCAGCTGTGGGCAGGTAGAGATGGAGCAGGACGGGGAGCAGCAGCTTCGCGGCCCACATGTCTCCCCCGGGGCCGGTGCTCTCACTTCGGGTCTCACCGGCGCGCCCCTTCGTCACGTGTCCTGCTGAGCGGTTCGGCGCACGCTGTAATCGCGCTACAGACATTTACCTCATTTGCAGCGCGCACTGAACCGCTCAGCCTGCGCGCTACAAGGAATAATTGCCAAGCGTAACTTTACGCATGCAAACTATTTTGGGGGGGTAATGGCGCTTTATCACGCGTCTATGACGCGTGGTGAGGCATTAATGCGACCAAAAATAAGTCAAGCAGAACACACAGAAAAGATACAAGTATTTTCGTTGCACCTTATTTCTTTGTGATCTCCCGTTTTGTGTCCTACCACTGCTGGCTTTGGCTCTAAATAACTGAAGGAAAAAGGCTGAACCTTTTAGGGACTATGGGAGCGTTGAAATTGTTGAGCGCTTGAATACAAGCAGTCGCCGGGTTACATACAAGATATAAGTATATAAGTCGGAACTGTATATTTTATAATTGTTGGTCCAGGTTAAAATTTTTGGGTCTCTGTGACAAGTGGATTTTAAAAATGTTGGATTATCATAAGAACCAGGACTAACAATAAATCTTCATTACAGACACCTGTGATATCTGTTATAGCTGATTATTGTAGCCTGGAGCTAAAGTACAGTAATTACCAATATCCAGAGGTCCGTTTGTAACTAGGGGTCATCTGTAAGTCAGGTGTTCTTAAGTAGGGGACTCTGGCACCCTTATATGTTATGTTCTCCATTGGTCGTTACCAAAACAGACTTTCCATTACACTGACTATTTGGAACTAATTGTTGCAAAAGTTTCCACACCCTTTAATATATCCCTAATATTTCTATGTCTGGGCCAAAAATTCCCATTCCGAGTGCCCCGGCTGCCTTGTAATTGACAGGAAAGTAGCTTTGGCAATGTCCTGAGGGGGCAGATGCAGTTCTAAGATTTCTCGAGAGGGTACAAATATTAATAGCATCCTGTAAATCTCTGCCTCTTGTATCTCTTACAACTTCAAGGCTATCCGGTAGATCAGAGGGAGCCATGACTTTACAAGGTTTTAACAGAAACGCGTTAAGGAGCGGACGGCACTCGAGCCTGAGATGAAGACGGGTAACGAGTTTCTGGAAATGATGTATCATTAAGTGTTCTACATCCTTCTAATAGACTTCAGAATTCCGTTCCTCCCTGTTTGCTGTCAGTGAATGGAAGTATTTACTGTACTTCTCACAGCTGAGGGTTTGTTCTAAATCCTTCCTTTGAGTCTTGGGCTGTATTCAGACATAGTTTTTGGAACAGATATGCCAGCTACAGAAAACGCTCCTCGAAAAACAGTGAACACTGCTGTGATCTGTGCTCTCTGTAGCCGGTGTTAGCTATTTTCCCTGGAGATGTGTGACACCATACCTTGGTGTATGTTGTTAGTAGCAGCAGGACTGTGAAATATTGATTTACAGTATATTCCAAGATTGTAACCTCTCCAAGTGCATCGGGTGCGTGTCCTCACACTGCTGTGCTCTATGCTCTCTGCAGCCAGTATTAGGTATTGTCTTTGTAGATTTGTAGAATCATACCTTTGTGTTGCTAATAGCAGCAGGACTGTGAAAATGGATTCGTATTCCAGGATTACCCTGGGGTTGTATACTCCTCTTTGCTCTGAGTAAAAGCTGTAGCTGAGTTTTGGTTGAATGATACAGCAGTGGCAGGGGAAGGGGTTTGCAGCAGTTTAGTGCAGGGCACCCTCAATAAGTTATGATTTCACATCTCTCCAGGACCAATATCTAACCCTATCTGTTCCCTGGATGGTTATACCTAAAAGAGTGATGGAACAATTTGGAGCTCAGAGAAGCCCCGCCCTTGACCCCACCCCTATAATGTCTGCCATAGTGGTCCACATTAGTTTAGTGTTCACCCTCCTCTGCCGCAACTGACAAACTCAGCTCTGCTACACTTCTCCATCTCTATATATAACCTGGAGGACAGGCCGGGCTCTGGATGGCTCCTTGGGATGTCTCTCCTGGGAGATGATTTCCTCCCGGCCGCTGTCCCGGACTGTAAGAGCGCACATTGTCTGGAATTTCACATGGCTTGTAGATAAAAGGAAAAACTCTGGCTCCTCGCTTCCCTCCAGTCCCGTAACCTTCATGGCTCCAGCCTATTCCTTACAAGACATACTTGTCATCTTATCCCTGCATAGGGGCTCAGCTATACTCAGCTATTACTTCTGTTTTCCGCGCACACAGTTATTATGGCGGTCATGGACTGGAGGGTTAAGGACCTCTACAACTCAGCGACTTTGAAGAAAACCGATTTTTATGCCTCCTTACATCCAACTGTATTATACTCCAGAGCTGCACTAACTATTCTGGGGTGGTTCAGTCACTGTGTTGCATGACGTGAAATTCTTATCCTTATGATCCTGAGTTAATCCTGTATTATACTCCAGAGCTGCTCTCACTATTCTGCTGTTGGTGCAGTCACTGTGTAAATATATGACATTACTATCTGTACTGATCCGACTACATCCTGTATTATACTTTAGAGCTGCACTCACTATTCTGATGGTGCAGTCCTGTGTGCATACATGACAATTACTTATCCTGTGCTGATCCTGATTACATCCTGTATTATACTCCAGGCTGCGCACGCACTATTCTGCTGGTGGGCAGTCACTGTGTACATACATGACATTAATTATCGTAGATCCTGAGTTACATCCTTTATTATACTCCAGAGCTGCTCTCACTATTCTGCTGTTGTGAGTTCACTGTGTACTATATGACATTACTTATCCTGTACTGATCCTGAGTTACAATCCTGTATTATACTTTAGAGTGCACTCACTATTCTGCTGGTGCAGTCACTGTGGTCATACATACATTACTATCCTGTACTGATCCTGAGTTACATCCGGTATTATCCACCAGAGCTGCAGTCACTATTCTGCTGCTGTGTAGTCACTGTGTACATACATAACTTACTTATCCTGTACTCATCGCTGAGCTACATCCGTATGATACTCCAGAGCGCACCACTATCTGCTGGTGCAGTCACTGTGTGCATACATACCATTACTTATCCTGTACTGACCTGAGTTACATCCTGTATTTATACCCCAGATGCATCCTCACTATTGCCTGCTGTGGTGCAGTTAGTGGCATACAGACATTACTTATCCTGTACTGATACTGAGTTACAATTCCTGTATTAAACTTCAGAGCTGCACTCACTATTCTGCTGCTGGTGCAGTCATGTGTACATAACATGACATTACTTCTTTGTACTGATCCAGAGTTACATCCTGTATTATACTCAGGAGCTGCACTCACTATTCTGCTGCTGGTGCAGTCCACTTGTCATACATGACATTACTTTATCCTGTACTGATCAGAGTTACATCCTGTATTATACCCAGAGCTGCACTCACTATGCTACTGTACATACATGACATTACTTATCCTGTCTGATCCTGAGTTACATCCTGTATTATACCCAGAGTTGCACTCATCTATTCTGCTGCAGGTGCAGGCAACGGTGTACACACATGACATTACTCATCCGTACGATCCTGAGGTACCATCCTGGTTATACTCCAGAGCTGCACTCACGGTTCTGCTGTGGTGCAGTCACTGGTACAACATACATTACTCATCCTGTACGATCCTGAGTTACATCCTGTATTATACTCCAGAGCTGCCACTCACTATTCTGCTGGTGCGTCACTGTGTACATACATGAAATTACTTATCCTGTACAGATCGACGTTAATCCAGATTATATCCGTAGCTGCACTCACTATTCTGCTGTGTGCAGTCACTGGTACATACATGACATACTTATCCTGTACTGATCTGAGTTACATTCCTTATTAATTTGAGAGCTGCACTCACTATTCTGCTGGTGCAGTATGTGTGCATACATGACATTACTTATTCTGTACTGATTCTGAGTTACATCCGGTATATACCCCAGAGCTGCAGTCACCATTTGCTGCTGGTGTAGTCACTGTGTACATACATAACATTACTTATCCTTACTCATCCTGAGTCTCATCCTGTATTTACTCCAGAGCTGCACTCACTATTCTGCTGGTGCAGTTACTGTGTGGCATACATAATACTTATCGTACTGATCCTGAGTTACATCCTGTATTATACCCCAGAGCTGCCTCACTATTCTGCTGGTGTGTGCAGTCACTGTGTACATACATGACATTACTTATCCGGTACTGCCTGAGTTACATCCTGTAATTATTTCCAGAGCTGCACTCCTATTCTGCTGATGCAGTCACTGTGTCATACATGAGATTACTATCCTGTACTGATCCTGAGTTACATCCTGTATATACTCCAGAGCTGCACTCACTATTCTGCTGCTGGGGCAGTCACTGTGTACATACATGAAATTACTTATCCTGTAACTGATCCTGAGTTAATCTGTTATTAACTCCAGAGTGCACTCAAATTCTGCTGCTGGTGCAGTCACTGTGTACTACATGACATTACTTATCCTGTAACTGATCCTGAGTTACATCCTGATTATACTCCAGAGCTGCACTCAATATCTCTGTGTGGTGCAGTCACTGTGTACATAGATGACATTACTTATCCTGTATGATCTGAGTTACTCCGTATTATATCCAGAGCTGCACACTCACTATTCTGCTGCTGTGGTGCAGTCACTGTGTACATACAGACATTACTTATCCTGTACTGATCCTGAGTTACATACTGTATTATATCAAAGCTGCACTCACTATTCTGCTGGTGGGCAGTCACTGTGTACATACATGACATTACTTATCCTGTACTGATCCTGGTTACATCCTGTATTATATTCCAGCTGCACTCTCTATTCTGCTGGTGCAGTCACTGTGTACATACATGACATACTCTCCTGTACTGATCCTGAGTTCACATCCTGATTATACTCCAGAGCTGTGCTCACTATTCTGTCTGCCTGGTTGCAGTCACTGTGATTACAACATGACATTACTTATCTGTACTGCTCCTGAGTACCTCCTGTTATATACCCAGAGCTGACTCACTATTTGCTGTGGTGCAGTCAGCTGGACACATGCATACTATTCCTGTACTGGTCCTGAGTTACATCATGTTTATACTCAGAGCTGACTCTCTATTCTTGCTGTGCAGTCACTGTGTACATACATGACATCATTTATCCTGTACTGATCCTGAGTTACATCCTGTATTATACTCCAGAGCTGCACTCACTATTCTGCTGTTGATCTCTCACTTCTCACCTGTTGCAGTACCATTCGCTCTGGCAGCGGGAGCAGCGTTTTGTGGCCTCTGCTCCACATGATCCACACTTGGGTTTGTCCGGGACCAGCGCCTCCATTACGTCCATGTTATAGGTCTGCGCCCACCTGTGTGTAATGATACGTGTCAGGTGACTGGTCCTGGTCCGGTTGGGGGCACACATGTTCTGTGACCCCGGGGGTTGTCACTCACCTCTGGGCCTGGTGGCGCAGGTCACTGTCGCTGGGGGAGAAGTTGTGCGTCACCTGATGCTTTGCGATGGCTTTCCATTTCCCAGAATTCTCTCTGATAATGGAGTCCCAGACCTCTGGAAGCTGATAAAGTATTAGAGGGTGAGCAGCGCTGTACAGAGGAGGGACCTCGTGACAGTGTGGCAGTAACGTACCTGCTCCAGGACCAGCTCCTTCCTGGGGGGCTCCGGCTCGCTCACTGACAGATGGGCGAGGTACCGCTGCAGCTCCGCCAGGTTTGGCAGCTGATCCACCAGGACGTCGGTGAGGTGGGAGCGGAGCTGCAATGACAGGTAAGTGACAGCGGTGACACACGGAGTGCGGGGAGCCGGAGCGGTCTGCCACTCACTATTCTGCTGATGCAGTCAATGTGTAATACTGACATTATCTTATCCTGTCGACTGATCCTGACGTTACATCCTGAGTTAACCAGAGCTGCACTCACTAATATGCTGCTGGTTGCAGTAACTGTGTACTACAGGACATTACTATCTGTACTTGATCTGAGTTACATCCTTATTATACCCCAGAGCAGCTGCATCACTCTTATTTTGCCTGCTGGTGCAGTCACATGTGTACCACTACATGATCATTTACTGATCCGTAATGATCCTGAGTTACAATTCCTGTATTATACCCCAGAGCTGCAGCTCACTATTCTGCTGCTAGCGACCTTAGTTCCCCAGTAACTTGTGTACATACATGACATTACTTATCCTGTACTGATCTGAGTTACATTCCTGTATTATACCCCAGAGCTGCACTCACTTTTGCTACGGTCCCTGCACAGTCACTGTGTACACACATGTCAAGTACTTATCACGTACTGATCCTGAGTCTACATCACTGTATTATTTATACAGAGCTGCCTCACTCTTCGGATGCTGGTGAGTTCAATGTGTACATAAATGACTATTAATTAGCTGGACTGAGCCTGAGTTACATCCTGTATTATTACCCCAAGAGCTGCACTCCCTATTCTGCTGCTTGGGTTGACAGTCACTGTGTACATAACATACCCACTCTTATCCGGTACTGATCCGGAGTGACTCCGTTATACTCCGAGCTGCACTCACTATTTGCTGCTGGTTGCAGTCACTGTGCACATACATGCACAGTATTATACCTGTAACTGATAATGAGTTACTATCATGCTATCTAACCCCCGAGCAGCCTCTGCACTCACTTTTCTGCCTGCTGCGTGTGCAGTCACTGTGTACATACCATGAAATACTTATCCTTTGAACTGATCCGAGTTACATACTGGATTATACTCCAAGAGCTGCACCTCACTATTCGCTGATGGTGGGGGGGGGACATCACTGTGTACATGCCTGAACATTACTTATCCTGTACTGATCCTGAGTGAGTTACATCATGTATTATACCCCAGAGTGCCACACTACACTATTCTGCACTGTGGTGCAGTCAGTGACAATCTACAGACATTACTATCATGTATGATCACTCGAGTTAACTCATGGATTATACATCCAGAGCTGCGCACTATTTGCTGCGGTGCAGGTCACTGTGTACATACATGACATTACTTACTTATGTACGGATCCTGGAGTTAATCCTGTATTATCACCTCCAGGCTGACAATCACTATTCTGATGCTGGTGCAGTCACTGTGTACATAATGACATTACTTCTCCTGTACGATCCTGAGATAACGCCCTCGTATTCTATTCTGCTGCTGGTGCAGTCACTGTGTACATACATGACATTACTTATCCTGTACTGATCCAGAGTTACATCCTGTATTATACTCCAGAGCATTTTGATTTGTAGAATAATCATGCCATGTGATACCTCGAAGAAATGTAAGTAAGTCCCTGTATATGTATGTAAGATTGATGTATGTATGCTGTATGTGTGTATTTTCTGTATGTGCTATATGTCTGTATATGCTGTACAGTATATACTGTATGTATAGACAGTGTGTGTACATGTATACTGCATGTAGACACATGCATATAAATATTTATATGTATATGCATTATGTATACACTATATATACTGTATGTATGTGTGTATATGCTGTATATAGATACAGTATGTGTATATGGTGTTTTTATACTGCACAGTGGGTGTATACCGTATGCAGATATCTGCTATGGGGTCCTGCCTCTCCTAGTTACGCCACTGCAGCCCGTCCTGGAAGTTTGGGGTTACTCACCCATATTACTGGCTCCTCGCCTTTCCCACATTTTTGCTTCCATATAGGAATCTAAAAGAAACAAAACATGGTGGATACATTTGGGTGATAACTGGAAGGGAAGTACCAAAACAAACAGCACAACTAGTACATAGAGGGAATATAAAGTGGACTGACTGTAGAGGAAAAGATGAATAGACAGGAACAGTATTATAGCACTGTGTACATACATAACATTACTTATCCTGTACTCATCCTGAGCTTCATCCTGTATTATACTCCAGAGCTGCACTCACTATTCTGCTGGTGCA
>WNYA01001349.1:48697-77400 GCA_019512145.1 Engystomops pustulosus | reverse complement strand
GATAGTGATGGGTTTAAACAAGCTACCCATAGGATTATGTTCCTGTATAAAACTATTTGATAAAATTAATATATGGATTTTCATATCAAAACAACTGAAAAAAATACATTTTTATTATGTTTGCTTAAGATACTCATCCTGTTTTAGTATCACATAAAACCCCAATATGTGGTGTTAAAATAAAACAAAAAGTATAAAAAAATGTATCGACCTTTAAAATATTTTATTTTTAAAACAAGAAACATATGGAAGTATCGAAGTATCAGGGTTCTCTGGTTTAATTAGTTTTTTCAAAGAGGCTCAAATTGGGATAAAAAGCACAATAAATCTTACATAACTCATATAACTTCAGGCAAACAGTTGTGTATCTTTGAGACAGAATACCTCACTCTTATACATTGGGGGATATTTATCGGGGCTTCAGCCTTTTGCTAGGGCTTGCAATTATTTTCCCCAATCTGCCAATTTCACACCAGGGGGGTGAGGAGGGGCATGAAGGGAGGGTAACAGCTGGCTAGGGGCAGGAGCGGCCAGTGCGGGGCGTGCCAGTCTCTGCACCTGCACACTTCGGCATGATTATTTCTCCTGCACCTTGCTGAATACATCAAGAGGGCGGCGTATAATAAATAACCCCCATTGGGTGCATCTTGGTAAAATTGGGCAGTGTGTTCTATTTAACCTGTTAAAATGCGTGTATTTCATTGTGGTTTTTCACATCTGTGACACGTCCATCGAGTTGTGTATTTAAAATCGGTGACAGGTGGCGCACATTACAATGACAGCTAAATTACTTCATATACAGTAAAAGGGTAACGTTTGTAAAAAAAAATCCATATGTTTTTTGTTTATATATTATTTGTTTGTAAATTAAATTAAACATCCCCCCCCCAAAAAATAAACCTGAATTAAAGGGGTTGTACTTTGGGCCTCATTCTCTAATATGAAGGCTACAAGCCCAGGGCCATGGATATCTGTCCCCCAGTGCAGGTGGTGAAATAACATCGCTGCATCGCAATTCTGACCCCAAATGTCGTGTACGTCAGTTCTGGAATCTTGTAAGCTGCAGGACTAAAGAGAAACCTCCGTATTATATGGAAGAAGAGGCAAAGGATGTATTTAATCAGGAATTAGATAGTAAGGGGTCGCCACACAGAAAGTATAATTTAAATATAAGTGCAGTCAGTGGATGTGTTCTGCATTATAACCGATGGATGGCGCTAAAATGAGTATATCGTGACTAATTTGGTTTTGCTCCCCCTCAGCTGAAGCGCTAGTCATGCCTCTTCATTGTGGTAACTATTGGCGGCCCCCCTGTAACTGATATACAGCCCCAAGTAACTAATATAGAGCGGCCCAGTGACTGGGAGGTAGTATACACAATATACCTAACTCCACCTATAAGGAGCTTTAGGTAAAACATCAAATACCTGTAACACAGAGGTAAAAACTGTAATAACTATAATAAATAAATGACATGAGGCTTCCTGTTGGGCAGAAAAGGTCACAGCTATTTATTAAAGTATTTTTAACAATTATCCAAAACAATTAAACGCCACTGCTGGATCTTTTTCTCTCTGGTGTAAAACCGCGGCTGGCGAAGCGATTTGCTCAGCCAGACTCTTAACCAGCGCTGCCACTTCCGGGCAGATCTCCAAGCGTCCATCAAATCTCCACAATCTCCACCAATTCTCCTTCTGTAACCTCCAGCTGTGACTTCACATTTTACTAGAAAACAGAAATATCAAAAACACAAAACAAGGGAGGGAGGGCGGGACTGCTGAACGATGGGGTGGAGCCAGAGGAAGAGCCTCACCCACGCCCAGCTTTATAAAACCACCGGGGGGAGGGCAGCACAGGGGGAGGAGGACAACAAGGAGCACAAAAATCACCTCCTTAAAGTGCAATTGCTGCAGGCCATGGCTTGTACTTAACCCTTGACACCCCCAGTCAGAGGGCACCCTCCCTATACATTTGGGGGTACCCTTCAAACTGCTATACAGGGCTGGTAACTAATATACAGCCCCCAGTAACTAGTATATAGCCCCCCAGTAACTAATATACAGCCCCAAGTAACTAATATACAGCCCCCCAGTAACTAATATACAGCCCCAGTAACTAATATACAGCCTCCAGTAACTAATATACAGCCCCCAGTAACTAATATACAGCCTCCAGTAACTAATAGACAGCCCCTAGTAACTAATATACAGCCCCCCAGTAACTAATATACAGCCCCCCAGTAACTAATATACAGCCCCAAGTAACTAATATACAGCTCCACCAGTCACTAGTATATAGCCCCCAGTAACTAATATACAGCCCCCCAGTAACTAATATACAGCCCCCCAGTAACTAATATACAGCCCCCAGTAACTTGTATAGAGCCCCTATAACTAATATACAACCCACAGTGTACAATACATAAGCCCCCCAGTGACTATTAAATATACAGTCCCCAGTGTACAATATATATTTGCCCCTCAGTAACTTATATTAAAACAACCACAAACTAATACAACCCCCCAAAAGACATTATTACAGCCCCCCCAGTATAACCACATATAGCCCACCAGTGTAACTAATATAAAACCCCCAGTATCTAGTATAAAGCCCAAATGTAACTAATATGCAGCCCCCTAACTAGTATCACAAAACTAGTCGTAAGTAGATCTTATTAGCCCCTTGTAACACAGGGCACACAGCCCCCCGTCACTAATATATAGCCCCCAGTAACTAGTATGTAGCCCAAAGAAATTAATATACAGCCATCAGTGTACAATATATCAGTCCTCCAGTAAGTAATATACAGTCCCACGGTGACTAATAAATATACCCCCCTCCCACTAACTAATATACAGCCCCCCAGTAACTAGTATACACACCAATAAGTAGATCTATAGCCCCTGTAACACATACACAGCCCCCTGTTAACTACTACACAGCCCCTTGTCACTAATATATAGCCCCACTGTCACTAATATACAGCCCCAGTAACTAGTATATAGCCCAAATAAATAAATATACAGCCCTTAGTGTACAATATATCAGCCCCCCAGTACTAATAAATATACCCCCCAGTAACTAGTATACAACTTACCATTACTAAGATACAACCCCTCAAGGTTCAATATATAAGCCCCCAGTAACTGATATACAGCCCCCAAAAAATACTATACAACTCCCAGTGACTAACAAATATATAGCCCTCTAGTAACTAATATACAGCCACCTTCTGTTGTGTCCCAAATTTTGTGATGTCCCTATTTGTAGCTCCTTCACCTTTTTCTTCCATTTTGCAAGCCCAATTACTAATAATTCTGTCCCTAATCTGTCCCTTGTATCTCTGATTACCTGTCAGTCCCTCAGCTACAGGGATGCTCCTAAAGTAGAGCTCCTGCACCTCGTACTCTCCTAACTCCTGACAATCTCCCAGCGCTGTCCCCATCAGGTACTTATTTAAAAAAAAGTCTCCCAAGCCCTGCTCTTCATTCACTTATTATTCCACCATCTTCCTAATACACAACCCCCAGTGACAAAATACATATACATAACCCAAGAAACTCATAGACAGACCTAACAGTAAAAAACTATAAAGCCCCAGAACTGATTAAAGCCCCCCAGTAGAGAACTAACTATACAGCCCCCCCGTAGTAATAATATACAGCCCCCCAGTAACTAATATACAGCCCCCCATAACTGATATACAGCACCCCAGTAAATAATATACCAGCCCCCCAGTGACAAATATATAAAGCCCCAGTAACTAATATACAGCCCCCCCAGTAATAATATAAATGCCCCCCAGTAAACTAATAACAGCCCCCCAGGTAGTACTTGATATACAGCCCCCAGTAACTAATATACAGCCCCATAAACTGATATACAGGCCCCCCCCAGAACAATATACAGCCCCCCAGCCCAAGTGACAATTAAAGCCCCCAGTTAACTAAATACAGCCCCCCAAAGTAACTAAATACAGCCCCCCAGTAGTAGTAACTAATATACAACCCCCAGTGACAAATAAATTTACAGCCCCCAGTAACCAATATACAGCCCCCCAGTAGCTGCTATACAGCCCATAAACTAAGATTACAGCCCCCAGAACTAATATACCGCCGTCTCAGTTTACAATAATCAGTCCCCAAGTAACTAACATAGAACCCCAAGTATCTAGTATACAGCCGCCAATCAAATAATATACAGCCCCCTTAACTAGTTTACAATCCCCCAGCAACTAGTATACAATCATCCAGTAACTAATATACAGCCTCCCATAACTATAATACAACCACTCAGTGTACAATACCCACCAGTGACTTATAAATTTACAGCCCCCAGTGTACAATATAACGGCCCTCCAGTAACTAGTACACAACCCACCGTAACTAATACACAACCCCCCCAGTGTACAGTATACAGCTGCCCAGTAAAGAATATACAACCCCCTAGTGTACAATACATTAGCCACCAGTAACTGATATACAGCCCCCCGTAACAAATATACAGCCCCCCATAACAAATATACAGCCCCCCAGTAAGTAATATACAACCCCTAGTGACTAATAAATTTACACCCCCCAGTAACTGCTATACAGCCCCACAGTAACTAGTATATAGCCCAGAGAAATTAATATACAGCCCTCAATGTACAATATATTGGCCCCCCAGTAAGTAATATACAGCCCCCAGTAACTAGTATACAGTTTTCAAGTAGCTGATATACGGCCCCCAATGTAAAATATATCTTCCTCCCAGTAACTAATATACAACCCCCAGTAACTAGTATAGTTTCCAAGGAACTAATATACAGGTGAATAACTAATATACATCCCCCAGTGACTAATTAATATACCCCCCCCCCAGTAACTTATATAAAGCTCTCAGTAACAAATATACAGTCCCCAAGAACCTAAAATACAGCCCCCAGTAATTAATATACAAACCCCCAGTAACTAGTATACAGCCCCCCAGTAATTAATATACAACCCCCTGTGTACAATATACACTCCCCAATAACTATAATATACAATTCCCCACGTTTTACAAAATATATCGAATCATTTATTAAAACAACAGCCCCCCCAGTAACTTGATATACACCCCCCAGTGTCCCTGTATCTCTTGATTCCCTGTCTAGTCCCTCAGCTACAGGACTGCTCCTAAAGATAGAGCCTCCTGCACCTCGTACCTCCCTAATCTGCTAAAATACAACCATCCAGTGTACAATAGCCCCCCCCCCGTGACTTATAAATTTACAGCCCCCCCAGTAACTAATACCCCGCCCCCAGTGTACAATATATTGGCCCTCCAGTAACTAATATGTAACCCCCCAGTAACTGATTTACAACCCCCCAGTATCTAGTTTAAATATCCAGAGTACAGCCCCCCCTAACTAGTATACAAGCAAGTAAGTAGATCTATAGCCCCCCTACAGCATATATACAGTCCCCCAATAACTAATATACAACCTTTTGTAACTAGTATACAGGCGCATAACTAACAAAAAATCCCCCAGTAACTAATAAACAGCCGATCAAGTAACAAACATTCCCCCCAAGAAACTAATATACAGCCCCAAGCAATTAGTATACAAACCCCCAGTAAATGATACAGCCCCCAGTAATTTAATATTACAAACATCCCCCCCGTGTACAATATACAGCCCCCCAGTAACTAGGAAATAACCTACCGTAACTAATATATAACCCCCACTGTACAATATATCAGCATCAGTATCAAATATACAGCCCCCCAGTAACTGATATACAACCCCCTAGTGTGAAATATATCAGCCACCCAGCAACTAGTATACAACTTACCGTTACTTATATACAATCCCTCAGTGTTGAATATACAGACCCCCAGTAAATAATATTAAGAACACCCCAGTTACAATATATCAGCCCCTCCGTGACTTATTGATATGCAGCCCACAGTAACTAGTATACAGCCATCAATGTATAATATATCAGTCCTCCAGTGACTAGTATACAGCCCCATAACTAATATATAGCCCTGTAACTAATATACAACCCCCAGTGTACAATATACTAGCCCCCCAGTGACTATTAAATATATACAGCCCCCAGTAACAAATATACAGCCGCAAGTGTACAATATATCCGTCCTTAAGTAACTAGTACACAACCCAGCATAAAAATATACAACACTGTACAATACATAAGCCCCCAGTAATTTATATTCAACCCCCAGTGACTAATAAAAATACAGCCCCAGTAACTAAAAACTCCAGTATCATAAACAGCCCACAAAGGTATAATATACGCTCCCTGTAACTAGTATACAAACCCCCAGTAATAAGTATACAGAACCAGTGTACAATATATCAGCCCCCAGTAACTAGTATACAGCCCCATAACTAATATATAGCCCCCGTAACTAATATACAACCCCCAGTGTACAATATATTAGCCCCCAGTGACAATTAAATATGTACCAGGCCCCAGTTTGTAATAGATATTAGCCCCCATTAACTAGTATACAGCCCCCAGTGTACAATATATATCAACTAGTATACAGCTATCAGTAATTAATATACAACCCCCATTGTACAAAATAGCAGCCAGTAACTAATTTACAACCCTAAGTGACGTATAAATATAAATCCCCCAGCAAACTAATGTACAGCCCCCATAACTTAAATACAGCCACCGTAACCAATATACAACCCCCAGTGACTTATAAGTATACTACCCAGTCACATAGACAGCACCCAGTAACAAATATACAACCCCCAGTATCTCATATAAAGCCCAAACGTAACTAATATACAACCCCCATAACTAGTATACACACCAGTAAGTAGATATATAGCCCCTGTAACAACTATACAGCCCCCCATTAACTACTATACAGCCCCCTGTCACTAATAAATATCCCCCCCAGTAATAGTATATAGCCCAAAGAAATTAATATATCAACCATTCAATGACATTGTATCAGCCCCCCAGTAACTAATATACAGCCCCTAGTAACTAAAATACAGCACCATGTAACTAATAAATATCCCCCCCAGTAACTAGTATATAGCCCAAAGAAATAATATAAACCCTCAATGTACATTAATTCAGACACCCCAGTAACAATATACTGACTTTTACTTTTGTACAGTACACAAATATACAGCCATTAGTAACCTACTAAAATACAGCCCATGTAACTAGTGTATAAAACCCACAGTAACTAGTAAAAAGTAACCTAAGATACAACCACACCCCCCTAGTTAATTAACTGATAATACAGCCCCCGTAACTTAGTATACAATTTACTGTTACTAATATACAACCCCCCAGGTTCAATATATAAGCCCCCAGTAACAAGAAAGGCAGCCTAATTGTAGAATATAACCTTCCCCTGTAACTAGATACAACACCCCAGTGTACAATATTAAGACTCTAGTAACTAATATACAGCCCGAGTAACGCCCCCAGTTTAATTTATATACCTCCCCCCCAGTAATGATATTACAGCCCCCCAGGTACTTTATATACATCCCCAGTAACGATTATACAGCCCCCAGTAACTAATACAAGTCCATTCGTAAGTCCATATTTGTAGCTGCTCCCCATCTTCTTTTCTATTACTAATCATTCCTGTCCCAATCTGTCCCTGTATCTCCTGATTCCCGGTCTAGGTCCCTCACCGCCTACGGACACTTGCTCAGAACCAGGCACGTAGAGCCTCCTGCACTCGTACTCTCCTAATCTCCTGACACTCTCCCTAGCCGCTTTCCCTATCGCTTACTTATTTAAAAACTTTCTCCCAAATCCCTGTGCTCATCACTTATTATCCCATTTCCTAATATACAACCCCCAAGACAAATACATATACAGCCCGCCCCAGTTAGTAACTAATATACACGACACGTAACTAATATACAGCAACAGTGTAAACTAATATTAAAGCCCCCAAGTAACTAAAAGACAGCTCCCAGAGATTGTACCATAAATCAGTCCACAAGTAACTAATATACATCAACAAGTATTGTATACGCCGCGAGTACATAATATACAAACCCCCGCAACTAGTTATACAATTCACGAAATTTTATACAGCCCTCAGTGTATAATATGTTAGCCCACCACCCATGACTTATAAATTAAAGCCCTCCAGATATAGTACACAACCAAGGTAAAAGAATTACAATCCCCCAGTGAATAATAAATATACCAGCCCCCCCAGTAACTAATAATTAAAAATCCACCAGGAAACTCTAATACACAGCCCCAGTAACTGTCTGTGTACAATATTCAGCCCCCCAGTAACTAAAATACAACCCACGGTTCCTAATACAACCCACAAAATTTACCATATATCCGCCCCCCATACCCCCCCCCCATCCATAACCCTCACCACCTAACTAATATAAACCATAAGTGACTCTACCTATACAACCCCAGTAATGCTATACAGCCCCGTCACTAAAGACAGTTCCCCCAAGAGTTTAAACTAGTATATAGCCCCAAAGGAACTTAATATACAGCCTCAGTGTAAAATACATCAGCCCCCAAAAGTATTATTTTTTCAGTCCCCCAGTGAATAATATAAGTACGAAGTGGACAAAAAATACAGCCGTTGAATCTATGATACAGCCCCCCAGTAACTAAAATACAACCCACGGTTCCTAATATACAACCCACAAATTTACAATATATCCGCCCCCCATAACTAATATACAACCCTAAGTGACTAATACATATACAACCCCCAGTAACTGCTATACAGCCCCCCGTCACTAATATACAGTCCCCCAGTAACTAGTATATAGCCCAAAGAAATTAATATACAGCCCTCAGTGTAAAATACATCAGCCCCCCAAAAGTATTATACAGTCCCCCAGTGACTAATATACAGTACGAAGTGACCAAAAATATACAGCCTTCTGAATCTATTATACAGCCCCTGTAACTAGCAAAAAGTCCCCAGTAATTAATATACAAACCTCCAGTGTACAATAAACAGCCCCCCAGTAACTAATATACAGCCCTCAGTGTACAATATATAGGTCCGAAAGTACCTAATATACAACCCCAAGTATCTAGTATACAGCAGCCGAGTACATAATATACAGCCCTCCATAACTAGTATACAATTCCCAGAAATCAATATACAGCCCTCAGTGTGCAATATGTCGGCCCCCAATAACTAATACCTCTTGTAATTAGGACACAATCCGCCAGTAATCAATATACAGTCTCCAAAAACTATAATACAACCACCCAGTGTACAATCTATCAGCCTCCCCCCATGACTTATACATTTAAAGCCCCTCCAGTTACTAGTACACGACCCACTGTAACTAATATACAACCCCCCAGTGACTAATAAATATACAGCCCCCCCAGTAACAAATATACAGCCCTCAGTAACTAATATAAAAATCCTCCAGCAACTAATACACAGTCCCCAGTAACTAGTATACAGCCATTTGAAATCAATATACCGGTACTACCCCCCAGTGTACAAAATACAGCCCCCCAGTAAATAAAATGCAACCCAAGGTTCCAAATATACAACCCACAAATTTACAATATATCAGCCCCCCGTAACTAATATAAGACCCTTAGTGACTAATAAATATACAGCCCCCAGTAACTAATATACAGCCCAAAATAATTAATAAACAGCCCTCAGTCTAAAAAACATAAGCCCCCCAGTAAGTAATATACAGCAGCCCCTGTAACTAGCAAAAAGCCCCCCAGTAATTAATATACAAACCTCCAGTGTACAATATACAGCCCCCAGTAACTAATATATCAGCCCCCAATAACTGATATACAGCCCCCAGTAACAACTGATATACAGCCCCCATAACTACATATACACCCTCAGTGACCATTAAATATATACCCCCCCCAAAGGAACTGATATACCGCCCCCAGTAAATAATATACAGTCCCAGTAACTAATATACAGTCACCTTCTGTAGCGCACCAAATTTTGTAATGTCCCTATTTGTAGCTCCTTCCCCTCTTCTTTCCATTTTGCAGTCAATTACTAATCATTCCTGTCCCTAATCTGTCCCTGTATCTCCTGATTCCCTGTCTAGTCCCTCAGCTACAGGACTGCTCCTAAAGGTAGAGCGTCTTACGCAACCGAGTGGATAAGGGGGGACAAAGAGGACAGCCCCCCGAGGAACTAAAGATAAACCCACGGGTTCCTAATATTACAACCCCAAAAATTACAAATATATCCGCCCCCCATAACTAGATAACAACCCTAAGTGACTAATACATATACAAACCCCAGTAACTGCTATACGCCCCCCCAAGTCACTAATATACAGTTCCCCAGTAAATAGATATAGCCCAAAGAAATTAATACAGCCCTCAGTGTAAAAATACATAGCCCCCAAAAGTATTACAGTCCCCCAGTGATTAATATACAGTACGAAGTGACCAAAAATATACAGCCTTCTGAAATCTATTATACAGCCCCTTGTAAACTAGCAAAAAGTCCCCAGTAATTAATATACAAACTCCAGTGTACAATAACAGACCCCCAGTAACTAATATACAGCCCTCAGTGGACAATAATAGGTCGAAAGTACCTACAAATATCCCCCCCAGTAACTAGTATATAGCCCAAAGAAATTAATATAAAACCCTCAATGTACATTATATCAGCCCCCCAGTAACAAATATACTGCCCCCAGTAACAAATATACAGCCCTTAGTAACTAAAATACAGCCCCATGTAACTAGTGTATAAACCCACAGTAACTAGTAAAAAGTACCTAATATACAACACCCCCCCAGTAACTGATATACAGCCCCCAGTAACTAGTATACAATTTACTGTTACTAATATACAACCCCCCAGGGTTCAATATATAAGCCCCCAGTAACAAGAAGGCAGCCCTAATTGTAGAATATAACCGTCCCCCTGTAACTAGAATACAACCCCCCAGTGTACAATATATAAGCCTCTAGTAACTAATATACAGCCCCGAGTAACAGCCCCCAGTAATTTATATACATCCCCCAGTAACTGATATACAGCCCCCAGTAATTTATATACATCCCCCAGTAACTGATATACAGCCCCCAGTAACTAATACACAGTCGCCTTCTGTAGAGTCCATATTTGTAGCTGCTTCCCCTCTTCTTTCTATTACTAATCATTCCTGTCCCTAATCTGTCCCTGTATCTCCTGATTCCCTGTCTAGTCCCTCAGCTACAGGACTGCTCCTAAAGGTAGAGCCTCCTGCACCTCGTACCTCTCCTAATCTCCTGACACTCTCCCTAGCGCTGTCCCTATCGCTTACTTATTTTAAAAACTTTCTCCCAATCTCCTGTATCTCATCACTTATTATTCCCATCTTCCTAATATACAACCCCCAATGACAAATACATATACAGCCCCCAGTAACTAATATACAGCCCCCAGTAACTAATATACAGCCCACAGTAACTAATATACAGCCCCCAAGTAACTAAAATACAGCTCCCAGTGTACAATAAATCAGTCCACAAGTAACTAATATACATCAACAAGTATTTAGTATACAGCCGCGAAGTACATAATATACAACCCCCGCAACTAGTATACAATTCCAAGAAATTTATATACAGCCCTCAGTGTATAATATGTTAGCCCCCCCCCCATGACTTATAAATTTAAAGCCCCTCCAGATACTAGTACACAACCCAGTGTAACTAATATACAATCCCCCAGTGACTAATAAATATACAGCCCCCAGTAACTAATATAAAAATCCCCCAGAAACTAATACACAGCCCCCAGTAACTTGTGTACAATATACAGCCCCCCCAGTAACTAAAATACAACCCACGGTTCATAATATACAACCCACACTCCACAAATTTACATATAGTCTCCGCGCCCCAACATAACTAATATACAACCTAAGGACCCCTTTAAATTACATATACAACCCACAGTAACTGCTATACAACCCCCTGCACTAATATACAGTTCCCCCAGTTAAACTAATAATAGCCCAACGAACTTAATAAATACACCTCAGTGTAAAACTACATCACCCCCCACAAGTATTTTTTACTCCCCCAGTGAATAATATAGTACGAAGTGGACCAAAAATCATAAGCCTTCTAATCTATTATACAGCCCTGTAACTAGCAAAAAGTCCCCAGTAATTAATATACAAACCTCCAGTTGTACAATAAACAGCCCCCAGTAACTAATATACAGGCCCTCAGTGTACAATAATAGTGTCCGAACAGTACCTAATATACAACCCCAGTATCTAGTTACAGCAGCCGCAGTACTAATATACAAGCCCCTCCAAACTAGTATACAATTCCCAGAAATCAATATACAGCCCTCAGTGTGCAATATGTCGGCCCCACAATAACTAATACCTCTTGTAATTAGGACACAATCCGCCAGTACAATCATATACAGTCTCCAAAAACCTATAATACAACCACCCAGTGTACAATCTATCAGCCTCCCCCATGACTTATACATTTAAAGCCCCCCCAGTTACTAGTACACGACCCTACTGTAACTAATATAACACCCCCAGTGACTAATAAAATAATCAGCCCCCCAGTACTAATATACAGCCCTCAGGTGTACAATATATAGGTCCGAAAGTACCTGATATACACAACCCCAGTTATCTATAACAGCAGCGCGAGACATAAATACACCTCCATAACTAGTATACAATTCCCAGAAATCAATATACAGCCCACAGTGTGCAAATATTCGGGCCCCCAATAACTAATACCTCTTGTAATTAGGACACCATCCGCCAGTAACTCATATCAGTCTCCAAAAACTATAATACAACACACCCAGTGTACAATCTATCACAGCCTCCCCCCATGACTTATACATTAAAGCCCTCCAGTTACTAGTACACGACCCACGGTAACTAATATACAACACCCCCCAGTGACTAATAATATACAACCGCCCCCCCCCCAGTAACAAATATACAGCCCCTCAATAACTATATAAAATCCTCCAGCAACTAATACACAGTCCCAGTAACTTAGTATACAGCCATTTGAAACAATCATATACCGGTATACCTACCCCCAGGTACAAAATACAGCCCCCCAGTAAAATAAAATGCAACCCAAGGTTCCAAATATACAACCCACAAATTTACAATATAATCAGCCCCCCGTAAGTAATTATAAGACCCTTAGTGACTATAAATATACAGCCCCCAGTAACTAATATACAGCCCAAAATAATAATAACAGCCTCAGCTAAAAACATAAGCCCCCCAGTAAGTAATATACAGCAGGCAGCCCCTGTAACTAGCAAAAAGGCCCCCCAGTAATTAAATACAAACCTCCGTGTACAATATACAGCCCCCAATACTAATATATCAGCCCCAATAACTGTATATACAGCCCCCAGTAACAACTGAATACAGCCCCCATAACTACATATACACCATCAGTGACCATTAATATATATACCCCCACCCAAAGGAAACTGATATACCCGCCCCCAAGTAAATAATATACAGTCCCAGTAACTAATATACAGTCACCTTCGGTACGCACCAAATTTTGTAATGTTCCCTATTTGTACCTCCTTCCCCTCTTCTTTCCATTTTGCAGTCAATTACTAATCATATCGTCCCTAATCTGTCCCGTATCTCCTGATTCCCTTCTAGTCCCTCAGCACGGACTGCTCCTAAAGGTAGAGCTCCTGCACCTCGTACCTCTCCTAATCTCTGACCTCTCACCTCCCTAGCGCTGCCCCTATCAGTTACTAATGTAATAAAAACATGTCTCCCAATCTCCTGTATCTCATCACTTATTCCCATCTTCCAAATACAACCCCAGTGACAAATACATATACAGCCCCCCGTAACTAATATACAGCCCCCTAGTCAATTACTAAACATTCCTGTCCCAATCTGTCCCTGTATCCTCGTGTTCCCTGTCTAGTCCCTCAGCTACAGGACTGCTCCAGCCCCCCCCCCCCCATGACTTATAAAGTTAAAGACCTCCAGTTAACGTACACGACCACCATAACTAATTACACATCCCCCAGTGATAATAAGTATACACCCCACCAGTAAATAAAATCAAGCCACGTTTACCTAATATACAACCCACAATTTACAATATAGCCCCCCATAACTAATATACACTCCCGGTCATTAATAAACAGGGCCCCAGTAACTAATATACAGCCCCCAGTAACTAATATACAGCCCCCCAGTAGAACTAATATACAACCCCACAGTAACAATATCGCCGCCAAGCAAATAATAAATCAGCCCCCTTAACTAGTATACAATTCCCCAGTAATAAAATACAGCCCACCCCGTATCTATAATACAAACATCCTGTGTACAATATCTGTGGACTATAAATTTCAGCGCCCCCCAGTACTAATATAAAACCCCCCATTGTACAATATCCTCGCCCTCCAGTAATATACACAGCCCACCGTCTAATAGTGTATACAACTGATAAACATGATAATACTGTATACAACTGATATACAGCCCCCAGTAACTAATTATACAGCCCTTCTATAGAGCCCCAAATTTTGTATGTCCCTATTGTAGCTCCAGCGCTCATTTTCTCCAGCGGGACACCGGCTTTTCCCTCACTTTCCACCTGCCTCCAGCGTTCATGGCTCCCCACTATAGAGCTACAGAGTGTTAGTCCACCTTCAGGGCTAACACTGGAACCATCACAGGACAACGCTGCAGCTTCCAGGATTGGACACAGCTATCACCCCAGCCTGCCCCTGCATCCAGGCTGGTGACCTACTCCTGAGGTTCCTCTCCACAATCACTCCAGTATTGCATTTGTACAGAATCGTTTTGGCGTGTTGTACCGTTGGTTGAATAAGACTGTAAGTTACTTTTAGCACAACATTGCTCTCCGTCTGGTCCCTGCTACAGCTGCCTCACCAGTCAGGGCGCCCCATCTATCCACCAGGGACACTACTACAGCTCTAAGGCAGTGGTGGCGAACCTATGGCACGCGTGCCAGAGAGGGCACGCGAGCCCTCTCTGTGGGCACGGCGGACCATCTCCCTGCTGTCTATAATAAATCATTAGAACTCCCGGCAGGCAGGAAAAGAGCTGCCGATCGCCGAGAGCTCCAGTGATCTCTTTGCACTGAAGAGCTGCGCCTGACCTGCTCTGTGCTCATTAGTGTCGTGCTCATCTAGAGACCACAACCGCAGGTCAGTGCCCGCCCTATCTCAATCCACCTCCTCCCCTCCCTCCCCCCTTGCAGTCCCGGGAAACAGGAGGAGAGTGAGAGGGAACCATGCCAATAGCAACAGCAGCAGGGCTTTAGGGCATGAGCTGCCTGTGTGCATTACACACAGGGCAGAAGCTGAGGCAGCTTTGGGACAATGAACAACTGTAGGTGCTATATTGTTTAGTGTCCAAACTGCCCTGTATGACACATTAGTCTGTGGCCACAGATATACTGCACATCGTGTGCCAGTTCACTCTGTCACCATGTCGTACTGCAGTGCCGCAGTGACCCCGGGGTGCACTAACACATGACCACCCGCACTGACAGCTGGCAAAGCAAGTGCCCAGAATCCGACCACCAAGGGCATATATATATGTCTATCTATTGAGTGATTTGTGGACACAGCATAGTGTCTATTAGTGCGGATTTGAATAGCCTGATTGACCTGTAGAGTACGCTGGTCGTGCACCCACTCCTCCACCCGTACAAACAATACTACATTACACCGTACACCACTCCCTCCGCGAATTCAAAATCCTTCATTTGTCACTGGGCGGGGGTAGGGGGGTAGTAAAAAGCGTCCTCACTGGATGGAGTGGTAGTGGATCTCCGTGCGCTGGGTGGGGGTAGAGATCCTCACTGGCTAGGGGTCAGTGTCCGCCTCAGCTGGATGGGGGTTTATGGGGGTATGATTGTCCTGCAATGGATGGGGAGGTGTGCTAGCTATGAGCTTTTATCATCCTCAACCTCTAGGATGGGGGGTGTAGCTGACTGCCTCACTGGGTGGGGTGTATCCAGAGTCATTGTGGGGATGATCCCTCGTCGTGGGTGGGGGTCTAGGATTCAGCCTCACTGGATGGGGGGCTGACTATCCCTCTAACTGGTGGGGATTATGATACGGCAGTCTGGACTGAGGGAAGGATCTCCACTGGATGGCGGGGTAGTGCGCCCTCACGTGATGGGGGGAAGTGATCCCATCTATGGGTGGTAGGGAGAGATCCCTCAGCATGATTGAGGGTATGATACCATCGCTGCGTGTGGGTAGAGATTCCCTCTACATGTGATCGCGGTGGTGAGTGCCCCTCACTGGATTCTGGTAATTACCTCACTGATGGGTAGTGATCCTCACTGGGGGGGTAGTGTTCGTTTCTCCACAACCATCTGTAATCATGCTACACTAGCTTTGCTGATATAAATAGTGATGTTGGACTGTACCTTTCTGTGGATCTGTTTATTATGCATTTCTGGTTGCTGTATTTATCTTGTTTGTAACTGCGTAATGTCATTCATTGCAGTGATTATACTGTCCCTTATAGAGTGGTAAATGGTGTATTTTGATAGTCATAAATCAGACCTGTTGGCGCTTGCAATGATTCATGGCCTTTTGTTTGGCGAGTTTGGTGGCACTCGGTCCCTCTTCCAAAGGTATCGCCAGTGCACTGCTTACTCAGGCTTTAGCTCCCAGGGAGAACCGTACATCAACCCATCCCTGTATAGTCATTTCTCTGCACCATTCACCCCTACCTGACTGGGACAGCTCAGCCAGGCTGTATTCACACCCCAAGGTTGGGTCGGAGTCCACCATAATTAAGTCCGTTATTTTATAACCAAGCACCGTGATCAACTAGTCATAGTCCTAGGAGGCCTGGCAAACCACCGCACAGCACCACTCCGTATTCTCGTGCCTCTCGGCTGCCGACCAGCCCCAAGAACGAAGGTTAGGACCCGGTGTGAGTAATGTTGCATAAATATACATCTCCCCATTACCTCTATATACAAATCCACCCAGTAAACTCATTACCGCTCCACCAGTAACTAGTATAAAAAATCCAGCCTCCCATACAATATATAAGCCCCTCTCGTACACTATATACACCATACCCTGTCAGTGTACAATATATTATTTAGCCCCACATTCCGTGACTATTAATATGTACTGTCCTCAAGGTACATATATTAGCCCCCCATTCACCGAGTATACAGCCCCCAATGATCAATATTATCTGCCCCTCAGAAACAAATAATAGCAGTCCCCTATTAAAAAACCTCCCATTGTACAAATATGCAAGCCAGTAACTAATGTTGCAGCATATCCTAAGTGACGTTATAAATGACTAAATCCCATAAATCGCTCCCCCAGCAACTATATACACCCCATACTTAATACAGCCACCGTAAACCACTATACATCTAGATCACTGCCCCTAGCTGACTTAAAGTATAGCTCCCGTCAAGTAACGTCATCATACAGCCTCCCAGTACATAATATAGTAGACAATACCTACCCACGTATCTCCATATTAAGATAAGCCCAACAAACGTAACTACTACTATCAATCCTCTCCCCATAACTCTTACTAGCACAACCATAGAGTGATCTATACCACTCTGATAACAAATAGACCTGTACAGCAGTAACTACGAATGCAGCCCTAATTGCTAGAATATAACCTCCTGCAACAGTCTAGAATACCACAGGCAGGAACCCGTCCGAATCTACTATACATAGGCCCCCCATCGTCACAATATAAATCCTCTGTTACTAATATAAAGCATTCCGTACGAGTAACTGTACTAAACTGCCCACCCCCTATAAGGAATATACATAGCCCACACAGGACTTATAAATAGATAGCCGCTCCAGTAACTGATCATTACAGTGCCACCCAGTAAACTTAATTACAGCTGATGCCCCCAGTAACTAATAGTAGCTAGCCCCACACTAACGTATCTAGCATCAGCCACCCAGTACTAGATATACAATCGCCCCCAGTAGCACTGATCTACAGAGCCCCCATTACCTTCGATACAGGCCCACCAGTATACAATATACACAGCACCCAGTAACGAATAAGCGAGCCGCCCAAGTTAACTATATAGCAGGCCGCCAGTAACTGATGTACGATTCCCCAAGTAACACGCCCCTAGTAATGTATTACATCCCCCTTACTGATGATACTAACCCCAGATAACTAATAACTACAGCCCCATAACTACTGATCAGCAGCCCCAGTGATGACTAATATACAGCCCCCAGTAGACTTAATACCACAGTCCCTTTCTGTAAGCAGCCACTCATGTTTGTAGCGTCCCTATTTGTGCCTCCTTACCCCTCTTCTTTCTCCGCCTGTGTTCTTCATATTACTGCAGCATATCATTCCCAGTCCTAAGTCTGTCCATGTATGCTTGATTCCCTGTCTAGTCTCCCTTCCCTATCAGTACTTGCCTCCTAAGGTAAATGTCCTACCTGCACCTCGTACCTTCAATCCTAATGCCTACCTGACACTCTAGCGCCACTACTGCGCTGATCCTATTACTGAATGTTTAAAACGACATGTCGCCAATCCAGCTCCACAAGCTCCTGTATCTCATCACTTATGTATTGCCCCTGCTTCGTCATAATAATACAACCCCCAATGACAAATACCTTACAGCCCCCTTACAAGCCTCCGCCGTAACTAAAGTAACGCACCCATCGCAGTAACTAATAGTACAGCACCCGTCCAGTAACTAATAGACAGCACCCCAATACTAGATAAACAGCGCACCCCAGTAACTAATAAACAGCCCCCCATAACTACTATACAGCCCCGCCAGTAAACTATAAACACCCCATAACTAATATAGCCCCCCAGTAACAAGTATAGCAGAATCCCTCCTCATACAGTCAAGCCCGCCCCCCATTTAACAATAGACAGCCCCCCTGCAGTTAACTAATACAGCCCTGACCCAGTAACTAATAACGCATCACCCCCAGTCACTAATATAGCAGCCCCCCAGTACTTATTCAGCCCCTAGTAACTAATACAGCCCCCCAGTAACTAATAAACAGCCCCACCATAACTAAATAAACAGAGCCACCACCATGTAACTGAGTCTTAACATATACAGGCCCACCAGTAACTAATAAATCAGAACAGCCTCGACACCAGTAACTAATATACTAGACTCCCGCCGGTCAACTAATATAGCAGCCCAACCGTAACTGAATATACGCCCTCACAGTGTAACTATATCATCAGGAGAAGCCCCAGGTGTAGCAATAAATCAGATCCACAATGTAAACTAATATCGCATCACCAAGTATGTTAGTATCAGCTCATCATCGTCGAATGTACCATAAACATGACGGCGCCGCCCGCAACAGTATACTCAATTCCAGCAAATTTATACAACAGTCTCACCTTGTCAAACTTAGTTAGCTTCCCCACGACTTAAAATTATGACGTACATTGTAAGCCCCCTCCTATGTACTATACACAACCCACGTAACTAATATACAATCCCCCCAGGTGACTGCAATAAATTCACCCCTCCCTAGTACCTAATAAAGAATCCCCCGAAACTAATAGCACAGCGCCCCCAGTACTTGTGCTACAATACTACAGGGCCCCCCGTTAATCTAAAATAGCAACGCCTCGGTTCATACTATACAACCCCACAATTTTACGAATATATCTAGCCCCTCCGTAACTGAATATAGCCCCCTCAGTAACTAGTATAAGCCCACAAGAATTAAGAGACAGCCCTCAGTGTAAATGTGACATTGTCCCCCCAGAAAGCTATTATACAGTCGCCCAGTGACTAATATACAGTTCCGTAGTGACCAAAAACTTACAAGTCCTCCCTGACAGCTATAGACAGTCCCCATGTAACACTAGTAAACTCCCCCCATTTAAATTAATATAGCAAACGACACTCCAGTGTAGCAATATACAGCCCGCGCAAGTAACTAATGTACACGCCACAAGTGAACATCAGATATAATCGCTCCCAAGTACGCTGATAACGAGCCCACTCCCCAGTAACTAATATCGGGACTACAGCCAACAGTAACGAATAACAGGACCCCCAGTAACTAATAGATCAGCCCCCATTTAACTGATATATACAAGCCACCAGTAACAACCTGATTACACGTGCCGCCATAACGTCGCACTACATATACTCCGCTCACAGTAGACCATTAAATATATACCCATACACCATCTCACCATCGCAAACAACGATACTACCAGCCTCGGTCCCAACCAGTAACTAAGTAACGAGCAGACAATGCGCACCCAGTATATATACAGTCCCAGGCTAACTGAATATAGCAGTAACCTGAGTCTGATAGCGCCCAAATTTTGTAGAGACCGCTATGTGTATCTCCTTCATTCAGACCTCTATCTTGGTCATCGGTTATCCGATTTCTGGCAGTCAATACTCAAACTCTCTCGGTTCCCTGTCCTAGTCCATCAGCTACAGGAACTGAACATTCCGCGCCGCCGCACGCCGGCGTGACTTATAAATTTAAAGCTCTGCTCCGTTACGTGAAGTACAAACACCTGAAATACGACCCAACCATAACTATATACTATCCCCCGTGACTAATAAGTAATACAACACCCCCCCAGACATACTAAAATACAACCCGCGTTTCCTAATTAGCAAGCCAGCTCAAATTTACAGTAATATACAGCCCCATAACATAATATAGCAACACACAGCCCTGTCATTAGACAACAGGGCCCCGTAACAATCTCGTCCACCCCAGTACACTATATACACCCCAACTCCAGTAACCTATCGTACAACGCCTTCAGTAACGAATATACATACACCCCCCCAGTATACTATACACCGCTATCAGGGCATAGCAATTATGCAGTCCCACAAGTACTAAGTATACAATCCCTCCAAGTATCTAGTATAGCCCTCCCGCCTAAGCAAATAATATACAAGAGCAAGCCCCCCCTTAACTAGATTCAACTTCCCGGCCAGTACGAAAATACAGCCCTTCCCATAACTATTAAGACAGACGGCTATCCAGTGTACAATGTCCCCCTGTGACTTATAATTTACAGCCCGCCCACAGTACACTGAAGATAGCAACCCTCGCAGTGTGGCAATCATATCGGATCCCAGCCAGTATAGTCACAACAATCTCACGTACCAATAGGGTTATCAAACTGATCAATCAACGATATACGTGTATACAACTGATTTACAGATTGCCCCATAACTAATATAGCGCCGCCTTCTGTAGAGCCCAAATTTTGTAATGATCACCATATTTGTAGCATCCAGCGCATCATTCTCTACAGCGGGAAACATACCGCTTATTCCCTCGCTTTCCACCTGCGCATCCACGCGCTCCATACAGCATCCTCGATCAATCACTATCATAATTATACCTAGCCCTCGAGCCAAGGCGGCCTCCTTTGAGAAGGACTTGGCAACAATCATCGACGACCTGCGACGAAAGCTGATCATTTACAAAGACTCGAAATGTTGGCAAAATAATATTTTTTGGTCTGGACCTTGCTATATCATTCAGGTTTCGGACCAAAATAATTCTTCTCAATTTTGACCAATACTGGAGGGTCCGAAGCTTATATTTTCCCTATTTTAGCTCCCATTCCCCCCTCTTACTTTCCATTTTGTAGTCCGTATTACTAGTGCATTCAACGTTCGCCAATTCTGAGTTAGTCCCCTGTATCTCGTGTGTATCGCTGTCCCATGTCCTAGTCCCTCAGCTTTGTCTGTTTACGGAAAAAACTCGTGCAATCCTAAAGGTAGACTGCGTCAACTGCTACCTCGTACCGCTACTCACTAATCTCGCGACACTGCTCAGACCTGAACGTCGCGTCCTATTGGCATTCTACTTATATTAAAACAATGTCTACACCAATTGCCTGTATGCAATCCATCATCTTTATTATTCCCCTTCGCTATATACAACCCCGTATAGTGACAAGCTAAAGTGCAACGTCCCATGACAATTAGCGCATAGGCATGATGATAGAGGGTTAGTTTGCGATAAAGCCCTTTCACTAGGCAATACTTTAGAGTGTATTGAGCAGTCTGTTGTATATGATTCGGCCAACTAGATAAGCAAGGTGACAATAAGCATGTGTGAGATGTTTGGGCACATCCCAATGATGTTCCACCCATCTTTGTACTGGATTCGGGGTGTTGGAAGAGGAGACCACCTGACTAGGAGATTAACTAAAACCCTTTAGCTCGGGAAGTGAGTGTAGCTACTCATTGAATCGTCTAGTTTTCTGACATGAGGCAGCTTCATTGAGAGCACATGGCTCTGCTACAGGCTCCTAAGGCCTCAGTCCCCACTATAGCAGTCTAACATGAGGTGTTTATTGCCAGCACGTCCAGGGCTACACGACTGAACCGTCCACAGGATCCTAAGCTGCAGCCTCGCGAGACTTGGGACACAGCTACGGCACTACCATCCTGCCCCTGCATCCATCTGGTGACCGATCCTCTCTGAGGCATAATCCTACATGCCACAACACATCATGTCTCTCAGTACTGACTGACAATGGCATTACTGTACAGAGTCGTTTGCGCAGTGATACTGTTACTGTACCTCAGCGTTCCGGTCATCAGTGTGAATAAACTCGGACTGAATCAAGTTACTTTTATGGCCCAACTATATCGTGCCTCCGTTTCTCAGGTATCCCTGCCAATACGACGCTCTATCGATTACCACCTACAGGACTGCTGCACCACGTGAATGCTACTCTGATACGGCGGACACAGTGTACACACAGCCGTCAGTGCAGCTGCGCCGCAGGTGACGATCGCATACATACATAGATCCCATCTGCGCCATTTAATACTATTACTCCCTTTCCTTGGGCAACACCAGCTGACCTGCTGGAGACCTGCCTAGAGCTGTAGGGTACAGAGTCTGTCACCTCCGGTGTGCACCCATAGGCCTAAGCAGACCGTTGTACACTCCAGCGTGCATAGGCCGTAGCACGAACCATGCACAACATCAGAGCTTCCGTTCTTTCGCGCTGAGCTCGGCGTAAGGACAGCCATCCAGGACCGCACAAGAGATAGGTCTAAAAGAGACCGCCTGAGTGGGAGTATTGCATGCTTTAGGAACATTCTATATGTCGGCGAAAATTGCTACCCTCAGTACACTATATATTCACATATCTTCCTTCAACACACCACAAGCAACTAATATAACACAGCTCCCGGTCACTAATATAGCAGACCTCTGACATGGGCTCGCCCAGTACGAGTATACTAGTCCCGAAAAATAAATAAGTACTACAAGCACACTTAGTGTACAATACTACTCAAGTGCTCATTAGCACCTCAGCAGCCTCTCTAAGATTCAGAACGTGAAAAAGAAAGAAGCACACAAAAAAAAATAACTACATCCAGTCATCTCGCTTCAGTGACTAATACTAAAACCCCGCACCAGAACCCTTCAGTAACTACTAAAAGCCAGCGCCCACGTACCTTAGAGTCAGACACAACACTCATCCCACAGCTACTCCTTACAATGCATACCTATCAGACTTGCCCCGTGACAAATAACAGCTCCACCGCCCTCCCAGCCCTGCCAGTACAACTAGAGCTACAAACGACCCAGGTAACTGAGTAGCCAAACATTCTCGAACTTACAGCAGCACTTACTCTCACATGAGCCACAACCCCGTCTAAGGTTCCAGATAATCCAGATTAACTGCCCGCCCATAGTCTAATACTGACATCTATCTCAAGCTCCCTCAGTGATAACAATATAGTAGGCTCCCTTAGTAAACGTAATATACAGCGCCGCATTAACTCCGATAGTAACAGCACAAAGCAGTCTCAGTAAATATATACTAGCTCCCAATAACTAACAATGATATAGCCCTGCTAGTAGTCACTATATTTCTGCATCTGACACTCCCTACGTAACTACTGTCTGCTAATACTACCTAACAGGCCAGACACAGTACTCTAATACTCACATCCCCAAGGCGCATAGCTGGCTAATACAAAGCCACTCTCCGCATCGGACAGTACACTACATATCGAGAGCAGCCTTAAGCGCGAGTGTACAGCCACAGGTAGATACCTATGACCTCAGTCCATCTATATCATATCAATATATTACCTGAACCCTCGCTTCGCAAGTACATACTAGTATGCAAAGCCGCAAAGCAAATAATATAACAGCCCCCACCGTGACTAGAGATTGACACCTGCCCAGTCTGTACGCGCCACAGCACAATCTAGCCGATAGTCCCGAGATCAGTAACTAATATAAACAGCTCCTTCCCGTACTATAATTACAGACCACCTATTCGTAATCAATACCACCCCACCTCACCCCGTGACATTACTTAAACTCTATACCAAGGTTCAGGCCCCCGCAGATACACTACATGAACAAGGCCGGCCGTAGCACTATAAGATATTTGCCGCACACCGACCAGTACCTAGCACTATAGTCACACAGAAATTAATATACAGCCCTCAATGTCAATATTATCGGCCCCCCATACTAATATACACCTGTCTTACTGTTTAGGGCGGCTGGGGGGGGGAGGGGTGAAGCGCGGTCAGTAACTAGTATACAGTTTCCAAGTAGCTAATATAAAGGTGCATAACTAATATACATCCCCCAGTGACTAATTAATATAAGCCCCCCATCAGTAACTAAGATACAGACCCTGTCACTAATATACAGCCCCCAGTAACTAATATACTGCCCCCATCACTAATATACAGCCCCCCAATAACTAAGATACAGACCCCCAGTGTACAATATATCAGTTACCAAGTACCTAACATACACCCCCAAGTATCTAGTATACAACAAGCCAGCCCGCCATCAATAATATACAGCCCCCTAGTAACTCATATATAATCTCCCCCAGCAACTAATATACAATCCCCTAGTAACTAATTTACAGCCCCCCCGTAACTATAATACAACTACCCAGTGTACAATAGCCCCCTTGTGACTTAGAAATTTACAGCCCCCCAGTAACTAATATATATAGCCACCAGTGTACTATATATCGGCCCTCCAGTAATCGTACACAACCTACCGTAGCTAATACGTTATAACAACCCCCCGTGTCAGTATACTACCCCAGTAACTGATAAATACCCCCCCATAACTAGTAAACATCCCCCATGACTAATATACAACCCCTAGTGACTAATAAATATACAGCCCCTGTAACTTTACAGCCCCAACAGTGACTAGTATATAGCCAGAAAAATTGATATACAGCCCCCAATGTACAATATATCTTCCCCCCCAGTAACTAGTATACAGTCTCCAAGTAACTAATATACAGGCGATTAACTAATATACATCCCCCAGTGACTAATTAATATACAGCCCCCCCCCCCCAGTAACTTATATACAGCCCTCAGTAACAAATAAACAGCCCCATGAAACTAATATACAGCCCCCAAGAACCTAAAATAACAGGCCGCCCTGTAATTAGTATACAAACCCCCAGTAACTAGTATACAGCCCCCCAGTAATTAATATACAATCCCATGTGTACAATATGCACTCCCCCAATAAGGATAGTACAACCTAACGTAACTAATATACAACTCCCCACTGTACAATATATCAGCATCAGTATCAAATATACAGCCCCCCAGTAACTGATATACAACCCCCCAGTGTGCAATATATCAGACCCCCAGCAACTAGTATACAACTTACCATTACTAATATACAATCCATCAGTGTTGAATATACAACCCCCAGTAAATAATATAGAACACCCCAGTGTACAATATATCAGCCCCTCCGTGACTTATTGATATGCAAGCCCACATAACTCTAAACAGCCACATGTATATATATCCTCCTCCAGTGACCTCGTATACAGCCCCATAAACTAATCTTATCCATCCCCTGTAAAAATATACCCCCCCTTGGTACAATATATTAGCCCCAGGGGTGGGGGGACTATTAATATATACAGCCCCCAGTGTACAATATATCTGCCCCCCAGTAACAAGTTTACAGCCGCAAGTGTACAATATATCCGTCCTTAATAAATAGTACACAACCCCACATAATAAATATACAACACTGTACAATACATAAGCCCCCAGTAATTTATATTCAACCCCCAGTGACTAATACAATACAGCCCCCAATAACTAAAAACTCAATCTCATAACAGCCCAACAAGTTACTATAGACAGCTCCCTGTAACTAAGTAATACAACCCCGTAATAAGTACAGCCCCCAGTGTACAATATATCATTCAGCCCCCAGTAACTAGTATACAGCCACATAACTAATATATACCCCCGTAACTAATATACAACCCCCAGTGTACAATATATTAGCCCCCCAGTGACTATTAAATATGTACAGTCCCAAGTGTACAATCATATATTAGCCCCCCATTAACGAGTATACAGCCCCCAGTGTACAATATATATCTGCCCCTCAGAAACTTTTATTAAAAAAAACAGAAAAGAATACAGCCCCCTATTAACAATATCAGCCCCACAGCAACTAGTATACAGCCATCAGTAATTAATATACAACCTCCCATTGTACAAAATAGCAGCCAGTAACTAATTTACAACCCTTAGTGACTTATAAATACAAATCCCCCCCAGCAACTAATATACAGCCCCCATAACTTAAATACAGCACCCAGTAACAAATATACAACCCCCAGTGACTTATAAGTATACATCCCCCAAGTAACTCATAGACAGCACCCAGTAACAAATATACAACCCCCAGTATCTCATATAAAGCCCAAACGTAACTATATAACAAGCCCCCACAACTAGTTAACACACCAGTAAGTAGATTCGATAGCCCCTGTAAACAACTATCAGCCCCCATTAAACTCTAGACCGCCAACTGTCACTAATAAAATATCCCCCCCAGTACTAGTATATAGCCCAAAGAGACTTAATAACAACCCCAAGATGTACATTATATCACCCCCCCCAGTAAACGAATATACAGCCCCAGTAACAATATAACAGCCCCTAGTAACTAAATACAGCACCATGTAACTAATATACAGCCCCCAGTACGTAATATACACCCCCCCTCAGTAACTGGTATACAGCCGCATTGTAGAATATATCAGCCCCCAGTAACTAGTATACAATTTACTGTTACTAATATACAACCCCCCACGGTTCAATATATAGACCCCAGTAACTAGAAGGCAGCCCTAATTGTAGAATATAGCCGTCCTCCAGTAACTAGAATACAACCCACCGAATCTAATATACAACCCCCCAGTGTACAATATATAAGCCATCTGGTAACTAATATACAGCCCCCCATAACTGATATACTGCCCCCCATAATTAATATACAACCCCCAGTGACTTATAAATATATAGCCCTCCAGTAACTGATATACAGCCCCCAGTAACTGATGTACATCCCCGAGTAACAGCCCCCAGTAACTTATATACATCCCCCAGTAACTGATATACACCCTCCCCCTGTAACTAAATACAGCCCCCATAACTAATATATACGGCCCCCCATTAGCTGATAACCAGCCCCCAAGTAACTAAATACAGCCCCAGTAAACTAAGATACAGCCCCATAACTGATGTACAGTCCCCCAAGTAACAAGCCCCTAGTAATTATATTCATCCCCAGTAACTAATATACAGCCCCCTGTAACTAATATACAGCCCCATAACTAATATAAAACCAAACGCCCCCAGTAAACTAATATACAGCCCCCAGTTCACTAATATAACAGCCCCCCCGTAACTAATATACAGCCTCCCAGTAAACTAATATACAGCCCCCATTAACTAATTACAGCCCCCAGTAACCATATATATAGCCCATTCTGTAGCGCCCCAAAATTTGGTCGAGTCCCTATTTGTAGCTCCTTCATTCCAAATCCCCTTTTCTGTCCATTTTGCAGTCAATTATACTCATGATTCCTACCCTAATCTTTCCCTGTATCTTCTTGATTCCCTGTCTAAGTCCCTCAGCTACAGGACTGCTCCTACAGGTAGAGCGTTCCTGCCACCTCGTACCTCTCCTAAATCCTCTGACACTCTCCCAGCGCTGTCCCCATAGTTCTAATGTTAAACCTGTCTCTCCAATCTCCGTGGATCTCATCACTTATTATTCCCATCTTCCTATAACAACCCCCATTGACAAATAAACATACCCCCCAGTAACTTATATATAGCCCCCATTAATCTAGATATAACACCCCCCAGTACTACTATACAGCCCCCCGTACTAATTCAGCTCTCAGTAACTAATATACAGCCCCCAGTAACGAATATACAGCACCCCCAGTAACTAATATACGCCCCCATACTAATCTACGCCCCCCAGCACTAATATACACCCCAGGGTTACAATAAATCAGTCCACAAGTAACGAAATACATCAACAAGTAATTTAGTATACACAGCCGCGAAGGACATAATATACACAGCCCCCCCGCAATACTAGTATACATTTCAGAATTTATATACGCCCTCAGTGTATATAGGTTAGACCTCCCCCCCTGACTTATAATTTAAACCCCTAGATACTAATACACACCCCGTAACTAATATACAATCCCCCATTGCTAATAAATATACACCCCCAGTTACAATATAAAAATCTCTCTGGGGAGAGAAAAAAAAGGGGGGGGAACCACAAGGCAGGGGGGGGGGGGTGGGGGAGGGGGGGAACAGGGGGAAAGTGGAGGAAGGGGGAGGGGGGTCGCG
>WNYA01001349.1:19787-41097 GCA_019512145.1 Engystomops pustulosus | reverse complement strand
TATACAAACCAGTAAGTAGATCTATAGCCCCTGTAACAAATATACAGTCCCATAAGATACTACACAGCCCCTTGTCACTAATATACACCCCCCCAGTAACTAGTATATAGCCCAAAGAAATTAATATACAGCCCTCAGTGTACAATATATCAGTCCCCCAGTGACTAATAAATATACTCTCCCAGTAACAAATATACAGCCCTCATTAACAAATATTCATCCCCCGTAACTCAAGTATTGAACCATGAAACTAGTATATAAACCCCCAGTAACTTGTAAAAAGCCCCCCAGTAACTAATATACAATCCCCCACTGTACAATATATCACCCCAGTAACAAATATACACCCCCCCAGTAACTGAAATACAACCCCCCCGTGTACAATATATCAGCCCCCCAGTAACTAATATACAGCCCCCCAGTAACTAATATACAGCCCCCAGTAACTAATATACAGCCTCCCAGTAACTAATATACAGCCCCCAGTAACTAATATACAGCCCCCCAGTAACTAATATACAGCCCTCAGTGTACAATATATCAGTCCCCAAGTAACTTATATACCACTCCAAGTATCTAGTATACAGCCGCCAAGTACATAATATACAGCCCCCCGTAAGTAGTATACAAACCCCCGGCAACAAATATACAGCCCCCCGTAACTATAATACAACCACCCAGTGTACAATAGCCCCCCAGTGACTTATAAATTTACAGCCCCCAGTAACTAATATACAGCCCCAAGTGTACAATATATCCTCCCTCCAGTAATAGTACACAGCCCACCGTAAAAAATATACAATCCCCTAGTGAACAATACATCAGCCACCAGTAACTCATAGACAGCCCCCAATAACAAATATACAACCCCAGTATCTTGTTGAAATCTCCAAATTACAGCCCCCCTAACTAGTATACAAGCAAGTAAGTAGATCTATAGCCCCCTGTAACTAATATACAGCCACCCGTAACTAATATACAGCCCCCAGTAACTAATATACAGTCTCCAAGTATTTAATATACAGGCACATAACTAATATACATCCCTCAGTGACTAATTAATATACACCCCCCCCCAGTTATTAATATACAGCTCTCAGTAACAAATATACAGCCCCATGAAACTAATACAAAGTAACTAAACTACAGCCCCCTGTAATTCTTATACAAACCCACAGAAACTAGTATACAGCCCCCCAGTAACTGATATACAACCCCACAGTAACTTATATGGAGCCCCCCAGTGTAGAATATATCAGCCCCCCAGTAACTAGTATGCAACCCTCAGTAACTAATAAATATACAGCCCCCAGTAACTAGCATACAGCCCCCCAGTAAATAATATACAACCACTAATAAATATACAGTCCCCCATAACTCATAGACAGCACCCAGTAACAAATATACAACCCCCAGTATCTCGTATAAAGCCCAAACCTAACTAATATACAGCCCTGCTAACTAGTAATAACAACCATAAGTAGATCTACAACCACTATAACCAGTTTTGAACAGCACCAAGTCACTGAATATACGCCCCATACGTAGGTATAAGCAAACCATAAAGTATATCTATAGCCCCTGTAACAAATATACAGCCCCCCATTTACTACTATACAGCCCACCGTCACTTATATAGAGCCCCCAGTATGTATAATAACCCAAAAATAAATACATCCCTCAGTGTTACAATATATCAGCCCCCAGTAAGTAATATCACAGTCCCCCAGTGACTAAGTAATATCCCCTCCCCTCTAAATAGCCCCGCTTAACTATTAACACTGATAGCAGGCTACATACACAAGGTAAAGCATATATACATATTTATAGTAGTTTGTCGGTTCATGATTGCAGTCTCCATATCATTATCACCTATATTACTCTCTCTCTGGCTTAGCAGATGTGGTTTGGCTTATGAACAACTACTATCAACTTATCTCAAGAAAAAGAAGCCACTACCAAATCCATGTGACAATACTATCTCTATTAATACTAATGCTTAACAATACGAACTAATAGCAGGCTGACATATCGAGAAACAGAACACTTACAACTGTGCACACCTGCAGACAATAATACGGGTTACATGGGGATTTGATATTCTGTGTGACAATGTAGGGAGGTATATGGAGGTTCCCACACAATAACTTTTTGGGTAAGAGGCTACATTTCACACGGGCGTATATTTTCTCAGTCCCGTATTTACGGGCCGTATATACGTGACTTTTTCATTCCGTATGTCACATGGGTCGTATGTGACCCGTATTTTAATACGTCCCCATAGACTTCTAGTGCATATGGAACTAAATACGGGAGAAAATGAGACATCTCTATATTTTTATTATGGCTAATAACGGACGGTACGCTTCCCGTGTCAAAAACAGCAATATAATGTTACGCTATGTCCCATGAAATGAATGTGGCCCGTATGTAACCCGTAAAAACAAACATACGGATCGGACGTTTTCATACGTCCGTTGTAATGTAGCCTAAATCTTATACTGCGACCACACACAATGCTAAAAGAGTTGGCAAGATTAAGACTGTATGCTATGATCCCAATACAATATGCAGTTTGCACATTGTAAAAACCCCCATACTACAAAATGTAGTAGCAAAAATACACACTTTAGTGTATCAACTGCATGTATTTTTGCAATGTAAATGCATTTGCACGTACCCATTATCAACTGGGTACACACCTTTTTGGCCATGCCTCGTCTGGGGGTGTAACTAAATGCGAGGCCCTCAAGTACCCAAATGTGATTATCTGTGCTCCAGTAATTAGAATACAACCCGCCGTATCGAATATATCAAACCCCCAGTGTATAATTTATAAGCCCCTCTAGTAACTAATATACAGCCCCCAGAACTACAGTATAAACACAAACAAGCCGTTCAGTCTATTCCAATATTTGTAATGTCCCTGTTTTGACTCCTGTCCCTCTTCTTCTTTCCATTTGCAGTTCAAATTACAATCATTCTGTCGCCTAATCTGTCCTGTAATCTCCTGTTCCTGTCTAGTCCCTCAGCTACAGGACTGCTCCTAAAGGAAGAGCGCTCTTGCACCTCGTCCCTCTCCTAATCTCCTACACTCTCCCTTCCTACGCTGTCCCATCGCTTTACTTTTTTAAAACATTCTCCCAATCTCCTTTATCTCAGTCACTATTATTCCCCATCTTCCGAATCATACCACCCCCAGTGACAATACATAACACAGCCCCCAGTAACTATAAGCCAGTAATGGCCCATTACTATAGCACCCACCATAACTTATTTACAGCCCTCAGTGTTAACATGGAAATCGTCCCCCAGATTTGCATACACCCAAGTATCCAGTATAACTGCCCCCAAGTCCATAATACAGCCCCCGTAACTAGTATACAATCATCCTCACGAATATACAGCCCCTCTAACTATAAGACACCACTCAGTATAGAATAGCCCCCCTGCTCTACATGTACAGCGCCCCAGTAACTGATACACCCAAGTGTACAATATTCATCGGCGCTCCAGGGTAACTTAATACAACCCACTGTAACTATTACTGTAAATACAATTCCTCATTGCACGTATACAGCCCCCTCAGTAACGATATACAACCCCCTAGTTTATAATACGGCCACCAGTAACCTAATACAGCCGGGAAAGCCCCCCGTAGCCAATATCAGCAACCCTATTGACTATAATATAACAGCCCTTAACTAATACATAGCCCCCCAGTAACGATAGCACACCCAGAGAAATTAATATAAGCACTCAGCGTACAATATATCGGCCCCCAGTGACTAGTATGGCTCTCCCAAGTAACTATATACGGACAGCATAACTAATATGACATACCCCCCCCCCCCCCCCCCGTATAATGACAGCCCTCATAAAAAAATTACATCCCCTGAAACTAATTTACAGCTCCCAAGTAAATAAATACGCCCCCCTTTAATATATACAACCCACCCCCACCCCGGTGTAAAATATATCGATCCCCCACCCATAACTATAACCAACCTACCACTAACTAATATCAAATCCCCACTGTTCAATTTATCAACCATAGATCAAATCATACAGCCCCCACAACCCCCCAGTAACTGATATACAACCCCCAGTGTACAATAATCAGACCCAGGAACGAGTATACAGACTTACCGTTACTAATACAACCCCTCAGTGTCGATATATAGATCCCCAGTAAATATATAGAGACACCCCCCAGTATACAATTTCAGCGCTCTCCGTGACTTATAATATACAGCCCCGTCACCTAATATCAGCCCCCAATGTACAATATATCGCTGCCCTCTCACTAAACTTCTTACAACCACCAAGAACTAATCAACCCCCCCATTAACAATATACAGATCCCCCCAGCAAATAGTGTTCAGCCATCAGTAATTATATACAACCTCCCAGTTACAATATAGCAGCCAGTAACTAATTGACAACGCTGTGAGCTAATGAATATACAAGCCCCCCAGTAACTAAATACCAGCCCCCCAGTAACTATATAACAGCACCCCCCTAGAACCAATAGTACAACCCCAGTGACATATAAATCTAATTCCCCAGTAACTGCTAGGCACGCACCTCAGTAACAAATATACAAACCCCCAGTCTCTAGTATAAAGCGCCAAACTAACTAATAACCACCCCCATAACTATATAGCAAACAGTACTGATATATATTCCCTGTAACAAAAAATACACCCCCCCATTAACTACTATACAGCCCCCGTGTCCTTATATATAGCCCCCAGTAACTAGTATATGCCCTCAAAGAAATTATGTATAGACATGCCCTCTGTACAATATATCACCCACCCATAGTAATAAAAGTGGTGATACCCCTACCATTTCCCATCTTTTATGAGTTTACCAATAAGAAAAAACTTTTTATGATGTGCCGCGATTATCTATGTTTTTTGGATCAAGTAATATAGTCCCCAGTGACTAATAATATACCCCCCGGTCCCTAATAACGCCCTCAGTAACAATATACAGCCCCCAGTAATTAAAATATAGCCCTATTACTAGTATATAAACCCCCTAGTAAAAGTCCACCCAGTAACTAATATACAATCCCCCACTGTAGACAATATTTCAGCCCCAATACAAATATACGCCCCCCAATACTAATAATACAACCCCCCAGTGTACAATATATCAGCCATACCCCGCTAACTAGTATACAACTACCTGTTACTATATACAACCCCTCAGGTTAATATATAGCCCCCAGTAATATCTGATACAGCACCAATTGAGAATCCGACCCTCCGTAACAAGAATAAAACACCCCCGACCTATATACAACCCGCCCCATGTACAAGATTATAAGCCCCTAGAACTAATATACCAGCCCCATTAACTGGATATACGCCGCCCAGTGACTACAAGATATCCCCCCCTCGAACTATATCAGTTGTACAGTGTAAGACAACCCGTAACGAATGGACAACCCCTATTTACATACATCACCCCAGTAACAAAATACAATTTCTAGTCCTAATAAATATACCGTCCCCCGAAAAAACACCCCAGTATAGACGAGCCATCGTAATAGTATACACCCCCATCACCAACTATACAGCCTCCCTTACCAATATGCAACCCCTAGTGACTTATAAATATAAAGCCCCCGTAAGTGATAGACATGCACCCATAACTAAATAACAACCCCCAGTATCCCATATAAGCCCAACCTAACTAATATACAACCCCCATACTATTATACAAAGCGTATGATCATAAGCCCCTGTAACAAATATACACGCCCCCATTAACTATTATACAGCCCCCATGTCACTCATATATAGCCCCCAGTACTATATATAGCGCAAAGAATTATTTACGTCCCTCATGTACAATATATCATGCCCCCCCAGTAAGTAATATACAGCCCCCAGTAATAAAATATAGCCCCAGTAACTAGTATTGTAAACCCCTATAAAAAGTCCCCCAGGACTAATATACAACCCCCACTGTACATATTTCAGCCCCAATAAACAATATACAGTCCCCCCAGTACATAATAACAACCCCAGTGTCACAATATATCAGCCCCCAGTAACTAGTATACAACTACCTGTCTATATCTACAACCCCTCAGGGTTCAATCATATCAGCCCCCAGTACTAAATACAGCCCCCATAACAGTATACACAGCCCCAAGTGTAAATATAACCATCCTCCAGTAACTAGAATACAACGACGCGCTATCTAATATACACGCCCCACAGTGTATAATATTAAAGCCCCAGAACAAATATGCCCCCATTAACGGATATCATACCCCCGTGACTAACTAACAATATAGACCCCCAGTTCAATAATATTCGCGTACAGACCCAATAATGATATACAACCCTAATGTACATAGATCAGCTCCCCAGTAACAAGATAACAATTCTGTACTACTAAATATACCGTCCCCAGTAACTCATGACAGAGCCCATTCATAATATAAACCCCCCCCGTCTCTTTAAAATCTCCAAAGTACCGCCCCCCATTACAAGTTATACAAGCAGTCGTAGATCTATATCCCCTGTTACAAATATACAACCCCCATCACTAAGATACATCCCCCCATACTATATATAGCCAAAGAAGTTAATATGCAACCCCCAGTAACAAATATCGGCCCCTAGTACCTAGTAAAAGCCCTCTATACTAATGTGCAACCTCCAGGTAACTAGAATGCAACTTACCGTAACTATATACAGCCCCCACTGTACAATATATCAGCCGCCCTAGTTCACATATTCTGCCCCCCGGGTAACCTAGTATAAAGCCCCCAGTAACTAATTATACACCCCCCATATCTGATAACAGCTCCACAGTAACTATAATATGCCATTACTGCTATACAGCCCCCGTAACTAATACAGCCCCCAGAACTAATATAATACCACATTCTGGGGAGCGCCCCAAATTTGTAATGTCCCATTTGTAAGCTCCTTCCCTCTTCGTTCCATTTTGCAGGCACTTCCTATCTTTCCTGTCCCGCTAATCTGTCCCCCTGTATCTCTTTGATTCCCTGCTATCCCTATCAGCTACCGGACTGCTCCTAAAGGTAGAGCCTCCTGCCACGTACCTCTCCTAATCTCCTGCACTCTCCACGCTGTCCCGATCGCTTAATTATTTTAAAAACATGTCCTCCCCAATCTCCTGTATCTCATCACTTATTAGTTCCCATCTTCCTATCTCAACCCCCAATGAAAATACATATACAACCCCCAGTAACTAATATACAGCCAGCCCTCAGAAACAATGTATCATTCCCAAGTAACTAAAAATACAACCCCAATATTTAGTATACTGGCTATTTAACAACAGCCCCCCCCCCTCCAGGGCCGGATTAAGGAGGGGCTCCTGGGGCGCGAACCCCCGGGGCCCCCACTACTTTCACTTTTTAAGGGGCCCCCACCAGTTTTCCGACATTCAGCGACTGGTTTCCGTGTGAGATTCACAGCGCCATTGCTGCCTACAACGCACATAGGGGTCTTGTATGTCAGCTTGTTCAGAGAGAGACACGCTGCTACCAGGGGGATCGCCAAGATCCCATTTTCTACAGGGACTGGCGGCTAAAGTCCTACAGGGGCTGGGTGTCTGTATCCTCCAGTAGCTCCCCAGTAACTAATATACAGCCCCCCAGTGCTACAATATTCGGACCCTACCAAAACTAGTCCACAACCCACCGTATCCGTACATAACACCATCAGTGTACATTACATCCCGCCCAGTAACCAATATGCAACCATCTAGTTTTACATACATCAGCCACCAGTAAACTGATATCAGCCCCCCGTACCAATTACACCCTAGTGACCTAATAAATATCCAGCCCCTCAGTTACTGATGTACAGGGCCTGTACTATATCAACAGCTCCACATAACTAGTATATACCCAGAGAAAATCAATATACAGCCCCTCAATCCCTCCCTCCGTAAGTATAATAAAACCTGCCAGTGTACAATAGCCCCCCTCCCCCGTGACTTATAACATTACTAGCCCCCCAGTAACTAATATACATCCCAGGGTACATATACGGCCCTCCATACTATACACAACACAACTAAATATACACACCCCCCAGTTTAAGTATACATCCCCCGGTAACACATAACAACCCCCTAGTGGACATAATCAGCCCCAGTAACAATATCTCAATTTCTATGACTAATAAATATCAGTCCCCCAGACCTCATGACAGATCCGGTAACTCATATTCAACCCCCAGTATCTAGTTTTAATCTCCAAAGTACGCAGCCCCCTACTAGTATAGCAAGCAAGTAAGTAGATCTATCAGCTTTCCCATAACGAATTACAACCCCCAGTAACTATATACCTAAAAACACCCCCTAGTATACAGTCCTCCAGTAACTATATACAGCAAATAACAAAAATAATCACCAAAGACGTAATACTATACAAGCCCCCCCATTAACTAACATACAGCCCACAGTAAACAATTACCGCCCCATGAACTAATAATAACCCCCAAGTACTAAATTAACAACCCCCTTGTAATTAGTAACAAACCCAAGTAACTAGGGGGTTATACACCCCCCAGTATAATAACAACCCCCACCCCATTACAATATACAGCACCCCAGAAACTTGAATACAACCTACCGTACTAATTACAACCCGCAATGGACATATATAATCCCAGTTAACTACTATACAGCCCCATAACTCAAACCTCCAGTAATTACTATAATTACTAAGTAACTAAGATAACGCGCCCTGTAGCTAGTATACAAACCCCCATACTTAGCATACAGCCCCCAGTTTACACTCTTTCAGGCTCAGTAACAAGTAGACTCCCCCATAACTACTATAATACATTATATTCCCCCCCAGTGACTTGTAAATATACATCCCCAGTAACTAGTAATACGCCCCCCAGTGACAATATATCTGCCCCTCAGGACTTATATTAAACAACCAGAAACAATACACCACCTTAAATATACAGCCCCCCACAACTAGTATTTCAGCATCCATTATAAATTTCAACCCCAAGTGTATCATATTCAGCCCCCCATAACTAATATAACAGCCCCCGTAACCAATATACCCCCTATGACTAATAAGTTACATCCCCCCAGTAACTCATAGCACCCTCAGTAACAATTACAACCCCCGTATCTATATATAGCCCAAGCTTACTAATATTACACCCCCCATACTAGTATACCACCATAAGTAGAATCTATAACCCTGTAGCAAATATAAAGCCCCCCGTCCTAATAACAGCCCCACAGTAACTATATATAGCCCAAAGAACCAAACAAAATTTACTATACCGCCCGCAGTGTACACTCTATCACCCCCATAAGTAATATCAGGCCCCAGTCCTAAGAAATTACCCTCTAGTATAATACAATCCCCATTACAAATACAGCTCCCCCGGACGCCTAACAACCCCACGTCAAGATATCATCCGCCCCGGATATACTGCCCCCCCCCATAATTCATATACACCCACATGAACGAATAACTATACATCTCCCCAATCACTATAGACAGCCCCCCGTACCTAATATACAGACACTTCGTAGCGCCCCTATATGTTGTAATGTCCCTATTTGGGTTTTAGCTCCTATTCCCCTCTTCTTTCCCATTTTGCAGCAATTACTAATCATTTCCTTGTCCCTTAATCTGTCCCTGTATCTCCTGATTCTCCTGTCTATCCCTCAGCTACGAGGACTGCTCCGAAAGGTAAGCCTCCGCACCTCGTCTCTTCACTCTCCTGACCTCTCCCTAGCGCGTCCCTATCGCTACCTTATTTAAAAACTCTCCTAATCTCCTGTATCTCATCACGTATTAGCCCCTAGCTTCCTAATATAAACACCCCCCATTGACAATACATATCCAGCGCCCACCCCAGTACTATATACACAAGCGCGTCGACCCAGTAACGCTATAACAGCCCCATAACTGATACTCCACCCCCAGTAACTAATTATACAAGCCCCCAGTAACTACTGATAGCAGGGCTACATACACAAGGTAGAAAGCATAGATAACAATATTTATAGTAGTTTGTCTGTTCATGATGGAGTCTCCATAATAATGATCTACCTATATTACTATCTCCTGCTTAGTCAATGTGGTTTGGCTTATGAACATACTACACTTATCTCAAGAAAAAGAAGCCACTACCAAATCCATGTGATAAAATACTATCTCTATTAAATAATAAATGCTGAACAATAAGAACTAATAGCAGGCTGATCATATCGAGAAAAACAAGAACACTACAACGGTGCACAACTGCAGACTAATAATACAGGGTGATACATGGGGATTGATATTGCTGTGTGACAATGTAGGGAGGTATATGGAGGAGTTCACACAAGAAACTTTTTGGGTAAGGCTACATTCACACGGGCGTATGATTTCTCTAGTCCCGTATTTACGGGCCGTATATACGTGACGTTTTTCATCCGTATGCAGCACGTATGTGACCCGTATTTTATACGTCCCCATAGACTTCTAGGGCATATGGAACTGAAATACGGGAGAAAATAGGACATGCTCTATATTTTTATATGGCTAGTATACGGTACGGTACGCTCCAGTGTCAAAAACAGCAATATAAATGGTTAGACGTATTGTCCATTGAAATGAATGTGGCCGTATGTAACCCGTAAAAAAACAGTACGGATACGGACGTTTTCATACGTCCGTGTGAATGTAGCCTAAATCTTATACTGCTACACAAAACAAGTGCTAAAGTGCAAAGTAAGATGTAGCTATGATCCCAATACAATATTGCAGTTTGTCACATTGTAAAACCCTCCATACTACAAAAAGTAGTATCAAAAATACACATTTAGTGTATCACTGCATGTAGTGTTTGCAATGAAAAGGCATATTGCACGTACCCATTATCAAATGGGTACACACATTTTGGCGCTAGCCTTCGTCTGGGGGTGTAACTAATATACAGCCCTCAGTAACCCAAATGTAGAATATATCTGTGCTCCAGTAATTAGAATACAACCCGCCGTATCTAATATACAAACCCCCAGTGTATAATATATAAGCCTCTAGTAACTAATATACAGCCCCCAGTAACTACAGTAATAAACAGCCAGCTTCAGTCGTATTCCAAATTTTGTAATGTCCCTGTTTGTAGCTCCTTCCCCTCTTCTTTCCATTTTGCAGTCAATTACTAATCATTCCTGTCCCTAATCTGTCCCTGTAACAGGAACTAATAAACAGCCCCCACAGTATGTAACGAATAAACAGCCCCACAGTAACTAATATACAGCCCCCAGTAACTAATCCAACAGCCCCCCAGAGGTAACGAATATACAGCCCCCCAGTAACTAATATACAGCCCCAGTCACGTAATAGGACAGCCCCCAGTAACTAATTAAACAGCCCCCCAGTCAGTAGAGAGTAATAATAAACAGCCCCCAGTTAAACGAATATCACAGTTGCCCCCCCCAGTAACTAATTCAAGACCCCCAGTAACTGAAATAGACGCCCCCCAGTAACTAATAAACAGCCCCCCAGTAACTAATATAAACAGCCCCAGTAACTAAATACAGACCCCCAGTAAACTAATAAACAGCCCCCCGTAACTAATATACAGCTCCCTGGTAACTAATATACCGCCCCCAGGTAACAATATACAGCCCCCCAGTAACTAATATGACAGCCCCCGTGTACCTAAATCATGTCAAATCGTTAAACTACTATACATTCAAACAAGATTTCGTATACAGCGGAAAGTACATACTAACAGCCCCCGCAAACTAGATACAATCCAAGAAAGTTATACACAGCCCTTATTGTATAATATGTTAGACCCCAGAATAAATGACTACATTTAAAGCCCCGCCAGGTACTAGTACACAACCCACTGTAAACAATATACAATACCAGTGACTACTAAAATATACAGCCCGCATAGTAACTATATAAAAATCCCCCAGAAAATAATTACACAGCCCCAGTACACTTGTGTACATATATACAGCACCCCAGTACACTAAAATCAACCCACGGTTCATAAAGACAACCCACAAATTTACAATATATCCGCCCCCCGATAAACATATAAAGCCAACAAGCATAATAGTATATAGCCAAAGAAATTAATATACAGCCATCAGTGTAAAATACAGTAGCCCCCACAGATAAGTATACAGTCCCCCAGTGACTAACGATACAGTCCGTAGTGACCAAAAATATTACAGCCCCTGCTGAAGCTAATATACAGCCCTGTTAACTAGTAAAAATCCCCCAAGTAGTAATTAAGATACAAAAACCTACAGGTAAACTTATCCAGCCCCCAAGTAACTAATATACAGCCCTCAATGACCAATACATATATAATCCCCCAAGTAACTGATATACAGCCCCCCAGTAACTAATATACAGCCCCCCAGAGTAGTCCGTAAATAATATACAGCCACGTAAACTAAGAATCAGCCCCCCAATAACTGATAAAGCCACCAGTAACAACTGATTATACCACTACGCCATAACTACAATACACCTCAGCTGACCATTAATATATACCACCCCAAAGCACAACTTACTTATCCAGCCCCAGTAACTAATTACCGCCCCCGTAATAAGTAAATAAATACAGTCCAGTAAACTAATATACAGTCACTTCTGTAGCGCCCAAATTTTGTAGGGACCCTATTTGTAGCTCCTTAACCTATCTTTCCATTTTTGCAGTCAATACTAAAATTCTCGGTTCCCTGTCAGAGTCAATCAGCACGGATGTCCAGCCCCCCCCCCATGACTTATAAATTTTCAAGACCTCCCAGTTACTAGTACACGACCCACCATAAAACTAATACATCCACAAGTGACTAATACGTAGTACACACCCACCAGAAATAATACAACAACGTTTACTAATATACAACCCACAAATTACCAGTATTACAGCCCCCATAACTAATGATACAGCCACTGCATTAATAAACCGGGCCCCAGAGTAATAAATATACAGCCCCCCCGTAAATAATATACAGCCCCCCAGTTAGTTCACTAATATACAACCCCCAGTAACTAATAGTACAGACCACGTAATAAATACAGCCTCAGGGTACAATATCACCAGTCCCCAAAACTAATATACAAACCCCATGTATCTAGTATACAGCCGCAAGCAAATAATATACGCCCCTTAAAATAGATTACAATTCCCAGTAATAAAAGACAGCCCCCATAACTATACATAAAAAACATCAGTGTACAATAGTCCCCCTGTGACTTATAAATTTGACAGCCCCCAGTCGTAAACTAATATACAACCCCCAGTTGCATATATCGGCCCACCAGTAATAGTCCAAAACTCACCGTTAACTAATAGGATATAAACTGATAACAACAACTGATAATTACGGTTACAATGAATGTACAGCCCCCCGTAAATAATATCACAAGCCGCCTTTCTGTAGAGCCCCAAATTTGTGTAAGGTCCCTATTGTAGCTCCAGCGCCATTCTCCAGCGGGAAGCACCGGCTTTTCCTCCTTTCCACTGCGCGCCAGCGGTCAAATAGCATCTCATCTCCATTCTACTTATACCTTGAATACGTGCTGACGAAGGTCTCTGATTTTACAGAAGAAATGTTGCAAAATATATTTTGTTGGATGCTATACAGTTTATTTGGAACAAATAAATTTCCCTTTTGACCACAATAAGGAGTCCCAAGTTTATATTTCCCATTGGTAGACCCCTTCCCTCTTCTTTCCATTATGTAGTCTATACTATCATTCGGTCCCTAAGCTGTCCTGTACTCTTGTATCTCCCTGTCTAGTCCCTCAGAACAGGACTTGCTCCTAAAGGTAGATCCCTCCTGCACCTCGTAACTCTCCTATCTACCTGACACTCTCCCTAGCGCTGTCCTATGCTTACTTATTAAAAAATGTCTCCCCTCTCCTGTACTATCAAACGTATTATTCCCCATCTTCCTAATATACAAACCCCTAGGACAAATAAAATGCCACGTCCCTGACATGCGCATGTCAGAGAGTAGTTGCGAAATAAGCCTTCTCTAGGAATAATAGAGAGGTAATGAGCAGCGGTAGATTGAGATTCTGCCTAGATAAGCAAGGGTTAAAAGAGTGTATGTCATATCCAATGATGTTCACTTTTTGTAACTGGAGTGTGATTGGAAGAGGAGACCACTGACTAGGGATTAACTAAAACCTAGTCAGGGAAGGGAGTTAGCTCTCGAGAATCCAGTTGAGTGACAGGAAGCATCTTTTAGGCAAAATGCTCTGCTAAAGGCCTCCTTAGCCTCAGCTTTGCCCATATTAGAGATCACAGAGTGTTAGTCCACCTTCGGGCCTAACACTGAACCGTCACAGGACAACAGATGACAGCTTAAAGGATTGGAAACCGCTAAACCCAAGAATTAGCACATGCAATTCCAGGCTGGTGACCGAAACTCCTCGAGGTTCCTCCCACAATCAATCCAGTCTTCTCCCCTATTGCATGTGTCAGAGTAGTTGGACGTTGTTGTTACCTCCGTTGGTTGAACTAAAGGACTAAAGATGTAAGTTACTTTTATGCACAAAAATCCGCTCGGTCTGCGGTCCTCTACAGCTGTATCACCACCAAGACGCCCACTATCTACCGGACAAATACTACAGACGATAAGGCTGCCCCAGGGCAGAACCAGGTACATCAGCCTCTCTCCTTTATATATTTATTGACTCACCTGTGGAGACCTGACAGGCCCGTAGGAAAGCCCTCCGGTTCCCCATTACCAAGCACCGTTGGGACACTGAGCCCCGTGCTAGGCAGCAAACGAAGCAACTTCCGTTATTCTGGCCACGGCGCACTCCAGGCCCAAGAGAAGGTTAGGCCATGGTGGTCATGTGCATAAATATACATCCCAGTAACTAATAAACATCACAGTCAACCTAATATACAGCTCCTGTCACTAAGATACAGCCCCCAGTTAACTAGTACTTATTAGCCCAAATAAATCTAATATACAGGCCCTTAGCTGTAAATTATCACCCCAAAGTAAGTACTATACAGTCCCCCAGTGACTAATTACCATACAAAACCCAGAACTAGTTAAAAAGCCCCCCCCCAGTAGCTAACTTAATACAACCACCACTGTACAAATATATAAGCCCCAGAACAAAATATATACCAGCCCCCCCAGTAATGATTAGACCAACGCCCGAGGAATAGTATACAATTATTCCATTCTCCGATACAAGCACCTCACGGTTCAATATATAATCGCCCCCGTAGATATATACAACCCCCCAGTATACAATATTAGCCCATAGTAACTAATATAAGATTACGCCATTATTTAAATGATAACAGCCACTCTCCCCTAAATAATATACTCCAACTGACTACATCAAATAGATAGCCACCTTAGTCCATAATATTCTGCCCCAGTAACTAATTATAACAGCTCCCCAGTAACTAATATCAAGCCCCAGTAGCTGCTTTCATACAGGCACCCAGTCAACTAATATCAGCCCTCTCCAGTGTACAATATATCAGTAATTTATATACAACCCCAAGTATCTAGTATGCAACCGCAAAGCAAATAATATACAGCCCCCCCGTAACTAGATTACAATCCCCCAGCAAATAGTATACAATAATCCAGTAACTAATATACAGCCTCCCGTAACTATAATACAACCACCTAGTGTACAATCCCCCCCCCCCCCGGTGACTTATAAATTTACAGCCCCCCAGTAACTAAAATACAGCCCCTCACATAATCGGACCCCCATGTAAGTAGTATATAGTCCACAGCAATAATATACAGTACTCAATGTACATTATATCGGCCCCCAGTAACTAATATACAGCCCCCCCAGTAAATAGTATTACAGTTTTCCAACGCTAGCTAAAGAAAGGGCATAAACAATATACATCCCCGGGATAATTAATATACAGCCCCACATCAGTAACTAAAGATACAGACCTGTCACATTACAGCCCCAGAACTAATATACTGCCCCATCCATAATATACAGCCCCAATAACTATATACAGACCCCAAAGTGTACAATATTCAGTTACAAAGTACTAACATACAACCCCCAAGTTATTCCTAGATACAAGCCCGCAACCTCAAATTATATCCACAGCCCCTAGCTAACTGCAGATCTATAAGCCTCCAGCAACTAGTATACAAATACCCTAGTAAACTCAATTTACCGGCCCCCCCCCATAACATAAGACAACACCCCTTCACCAGTGTACATAGCCCCCTGTGACTGAGAAATTACAGCCCCCCAGTAACTCTTATATATAGCCACCAAGGGCAACTATATAGCGGCCCTCAGTATCGTACACACCCTACAGAGCTTAATACTTATACCAAACCCCCGCCCTGGACAGTTCCATACCCCAGTAACCTGATAATTACCCCCATACTAGTAACAGCCACCCCTGACTACTCTACCAACCCCCTCGTGACCGTACATCTACCTTCCCGGTACCTTACAACCGCCCCCAGTGGACTAGTATATAGCCAGAGGAATAATTGGATACCAAGCCCCAAATGTACAATTATATCTTACCCCCATGTAACTAGTATACAGTTCCCACGTAACTAATATACAGGCGATATTAATTAACTACCTATACATCCCCAGGTGACTAATTCAATATCCAGCCCCCCCCCCCCACAGTAACTATATTAAAGCCCTCAGTAACAAAGATAACAGCCCCATGAAACTAATATATCAGCACCCAAGAACTAAAATCAGCCACCCCGTCCTTAATTAGTATCCAACAAAAACCCCAGATATAGTTATACAGCCCCCCAGCCCAGTAATTATATACAAATCCCCGGTGTGTACAATATATGCCAATCCCCAATAACCCCGAGTAATAACACACCGAACGAACACCCATACAACTCCCCCGACGTACATCATCCCTTATCAGCCCATGCCCAGTACCAATATACATTAGCCCCAGTAACTGATATACAACCCCCACAGCGCTGGAAATATATCAGACCCCCGCAACCTAGTATAAACACTTACGCTACGAATATACAACCCATTCAGGTTGAATATAACCAGACCCCAGCTTAAAGAATAAGACACCCCCAGGGGCCCAATGAATTCAGCCCCTCCGTCCGGACTTATTGAGATGCAGCCCACAGTAACTGGTACAGACCAGAAATTTTTTTTGTTGGATCTATATCTTACTCTCATCCACTCACAGTGATAGTTACAGACCTTCCATTTCGCCCCTTTTTTCTTCTCCCTCCCTTTTTCTCCGCCGCCTACACTTTTAAAATTTAGCCCTGTATATGCCATAACTCATATACATATTACCCCAGCCACAGTGTACTTAAATATATTAGCCCCCAGTCTGGCACTATTACAATACTATAAAGCCCCAGGGCCTAGTTACAATTATATTCTCCCCCCCCCCCAGAGAGTAAAAGTTTAAAGCCGAAGTGTAATAGATTCCGTCCTTAACTGTATACGTACAATCCCAAATACATAAATATTACAACCACTCCCCGTGTACAATACATACAGACAAAACGTTCAATTTAATTCAACACCCGTGCCACTAATAAAACAATACAGCCCCCACAGTAACTAAAAAACTCCAGTAATCAGGATTTACCACCGTTATTCTCAGTAAACAAGCCCCAAAAGGTTAATAACTATACAGCTCCCGGTAACTAGTATACAAACCTCCAGTAATATAGTATACAGCCCCCAGTGTACAATCTAATCAGCCCCTCCATCCAGTAAAACTAGTTTTATACTAGCTCACATTAACTAATATCATAGCCCCGTAATTATTTTACATATACAACCCCCACGGGGACAATATAGTAGCCCCACAGTTACTATTAATATATGTACAGTTCCAATTGGGTCCACGATAATTATGTCCCCCCCTTTTATTACACAGGGTATACAGCCTCCTGCTGTACACATGATTATTCCTGCCCCTCCAGGAAGCTTTATTAAAAAAAAGAAAAGGAATACAGACCCCTATTAACCACAAATATCCAGCCCACCCAACAGCAACTAGTCTAAGTCCAGCCGTACTTTAATATACAACCTACCAGGTTATACACATCGCCGTCCAGTAGTTCACCCCTCCTTTCCCCCTTTCGTGAAACTTATCCATCCAACTCCCCCCACGCCCCACCATCGAAACCTAACTATACAGCCCCCCATAAACTTACCTACAGCACCCAGTAAATACAATATAACAACCCCATGTGACTTATAAGTATACATAACCCAAGTAACTCATACCGAAAGGCAACCCCAGTTAGATTAAACAAATATCAAACCAAGTATCTCATATAAAGACCAACGATAAACTAATATACTAGCCCAATAACTAGTATAAACCCCAGAGTAAGTAGATTATAGCCCTGTCTACACAATATACAGCTATACCCCATTAAACTACTAACCAGCCCATGTCACTAATAAATTATCCCCCCATCTAGGAACTAGTATATGCCCAAAGGAAAAGTAATATACAACACTCAAAGGTAATCATTATATCAGCCCCCCCAGTCACTACACTATTACAGCCACCAAGCCCAGAGTGACAACAAATATACAGCCCCTCAGTCTAACTAAAAATACAGCACATGTAACTAATATACAGCACCCTCGTACGCATACAGATATATACCCCCCCCACCTTTCTACAGTAAATGGTATTACTAGTGCCGCCTCTTATTCATTGTATGATAGATATATCAGCCCCAGTTAAACTATATCTACAATTTACTGTGACTAATTATAAACCCCCCCACGGTTCAATATATAGCCCCCCAGAACTAGAAGGCAGCCATAATTGTATGCAATATAGCCGTCCTTCCCCGTAACTAGTATATACAATTTACTCCCACCGATCAATATACAAGCCTCCAGTGTACATATATAAGCTCTGGTAACTAATATACAGCCCCCAATAACTGATTATACTGCCCCCAATTAATATCAACCCCCAGTGCTTATAATATTATGCCCTCCAGTAAATGATATACAGCCCCACGTAAACTGATGTACATCCCGAGAGTAGTAACAGCCCCCCGTAACTTATATACATCCCCCAGTATAAATGATAGGACAGCCCCCTTGTAACAAATACAGCCCCAGGTTAACGAATATACAGCCCCACACAGTAGCTGATATACAGCCCCCAAGTAAAACTATTATATACAGCCCCCAGTAACTAAGACCAGCCCGTAACTGATGTACTAGCCCAATGTAAACAGCCCCAGTAATTTATATTCATCCCCCAGTAAATTGATATACAGCCACCAGCTGTTTAGTAACTAAGAGACAGCCCCCAGTAACTAACTATACCGAACACAGTAAAATAATCTACAGCCCCCCAGTAACTAAATCCAGGCCCCCCATAGTAACTAATAGACAGCCCCCACTAATATACAGCCCCCCAGTAGCTGATATACAGCCCCCAAGTAACTTATATACAGCCCCCAGTAACTAATATACAGCACCCAGTAACTAATATACAGCCCCCAAGTAACTAATATACAGCCCCCAGTAACTGATGTACAGCCCCAAGTAACAGCCCCTAGTAATTTATATACATCCCCCAGTAACTGATATACTACCCCAGTAACTAATATACAGCCCCCAGTAACTAATATACAGCCCCCAGTAACTAATATACAGCCCCCAGTAACTAATACACAGTCACCTTCTGTAGCGCCCCAAATTTTGTAGCGTCCCTATTTGTGCCTCCTTCCCCTCTTCTTCCCCTTTTCTTTCTATTACTAATCATTCCAGTCCCTAATCTGTCCCTGTATCTCTTGATTCCCTGTCTAGTCCCTCACCTACAGGACTGCTCCTAAAGGTAAAGCCTCCTGCACCTCGTACCTCTCCTAATCTCCTGACACTCTCCCTAGCGCTGTCCCTAATTACTAATGTTAAAAACATGTCTCCCAATCTCCTGTATCTCATCACTTATTATTCCCATCTTCCTAATATACAACCCCCAGTGACAAATACATATACAGCCCCCAGTAACTTATATACAGCCCCCAGTAACTAATATACAGCCCCCAGTAACTTATTTACAGCCCTCAGTGTACAGTAAATCAGTCCCCAAGTAATTTGCATACAACCCCAAGTATCCAGTATACTGCCACCAAGTACATAATATACAGCCCCCGTAACTAGTATACAATCATCCTGCAACTAATATACAGCCCCTCATAACTATAATACAACCACTCAGTATAGAATAGCCCCCCAGTGACTCATACATTTACAGCGCCCCAGTAACTGATATACAGCCCCAGTGTACAATATATCGGCCCTCCAGTAACTAATATACAACCCACTGTAACTATTACTGTATACAATCCCCAGTGCACAGTATACAGCCCCTCAGTAACGAATATACAACCCCCTAGTTTATAATACAGCCACCAGTAACTAATATACAGCCCCCCGTAGCCAATATACAACCCTATTGACTAATAAATATACAGCCCCTGTAACTAATACATAGCCCCACAGTAACTAGTACACAGCCCAGAGAAATTAATATACAGCACGCAGCGTACAATATATCGGCCCCCAGTAACTAGTATGCAGTCTCCAAGTAACTAATATACAGGCGCATAACTAATATACAGACCCCCCCCCCCCCCCGGTAACTAATGAACAGCCCTCAGTAAAAAAATTATGCAGTCCCATGAAACTAATTTACAGCTCCCAAGTAAATAAAATACAGCCCCCCTTTAATTAATATACACCCCCCCCCCCCCGGTGTAAAATATATCGCCCCCCCCAGTAACTAGAATACAACCTACCATAACTAATATACAATCCCCCACTGTTCAATTTATCAGCATTAGTATCAAATATACAGCCCCCCCAGTAACTGATATACAACCCCCAGTGTACAATATATCAGACCCCCAGTAACTAGTATACAACTTACCGTTACTAATATACAACCCCTCAGTGTTCGATATATAGATCCCCAGTAAATAATATAGAACACCCCAGTATACAATATATCAGCCTCTCCGTGACTTATTAATATACAGCCCCCGGTAACTAGTATACAGCCCCAATGTACAATATATCTGCCCCTCAGTAACTAATATTAAAACCCCAAGAAACTAATACAACCCCCCATTAACAAATATACAGCCCCACAGCAACTAGTATACAGCCATCAGTAATTAATATACAACCTCCCATTGTACAAAATAGCAGCCAGTAACTAATTTACAACCCTCGGTGACTAATGAATATACAGCCCCCCAGTAACTAATATACAGCCCCCCAGTAACTAAT
>WNYA01001349.1:0-19581 GCA_019512145.1 Engystomops pustulosus | reverse complement strand
GTAAGCCTTGTTCTGGGGGTGGTAACTAATAACAGCCCTCAGTAACCCAAATGTAGAATATATCTGTGCTCCAGTAATTAGAATACAACCCGCCGTATCTAATATACCAAACCCAGTGTATAATATATAAGCCTCTAGTAAACTATATACCAGCCCCCAGTAACTACAGTAATAAACAGCCAGCTTCAGTCGTTTCCAAATTTTGTAATGTCCCTGTTTGTAGCTCCTTCCCTCTTCTTTCCATTTTGCAGTCTCTAATACTAATCATTCTGTCCCTAATCTGTCCTGTATCTCCTGATTCCCTGTCTAGTCCTCACTACAGGACTGCTCCTAAAGGGTAGAGCGTCCTGCACCTCGTACCTCTCCTAATCTCCTGACACTCTCCCTAGCGCGTTCCTAGCGCTGCTTACTTTTTAAAACATGTCTCCCAATCTCCTGTTTCTCATCACTTATTATTCCCATCTTCCTAATATACAACCCCCAGTGCAAATACATATACAGCCCCCAGTTAACTTTATACAGCCCCAGTAAACTATATACAGCCCCAGTAACTTATTACAGCCCTCAGGGTACAGTAAATAGTCCCCCAAGTAATTTGCATACAACCCCAAGTATCCAGTATACTGCCACCAAGACATCATATACAGCCCCCGTAACTAGTATACAATCATCCTGCAACTAATATACAGCCCCTCTAAACTATAATACAACCCTCAGTATAGAATAGCCCCCAGTGACTCCTACATACAGCGCCCCAGTAATGAGATACCGCCCCAGTGTACAATATATCGGCCCTCCAGTAAAATATACAACCCACTGTAACTATTACTGTATTACAATCCCCATGCACAGTATACAGCCCCTCAGTAACGAAGATACAACCCCCTAGTTTATAATACAGCCACCAGTAACTAATATACAGCCCCCCGTAGCCAATATCAACCTATTGACTAATAATATACAGCCCTGTAACTAATACATAAGCCCCACATAACTAGTACACAGCCCAGAGAAATTAATATACAGCACGCAGCGTACAATATATCGGCCCCCAGTAACTAGTATGGCAGTCTCCAAGTAACTAATATACAGGCGATAAATAATATACAGGACCCCCCCCACCACCGGTAACTAATGAACAGCCCTCAGTAAAAAAATTATCAGTCCTGAAACTAATTTTACAGCTCCCAAGTAAATAAATACAGCCCCCCTTTATTATATAACACCCCCCCCCCCCGGTTGTAAAATAATCGCCCCCCCCATAACTGAATAAAACCTACCATAACAAATACAACCCACCTGTTCAATTTATCAGCATGTATCAAATATACAGCCCCCCCAGTAACTGATTACAACCCCCAGTGTACAATATATCAGACCCCCAGAACTAGTATACAACTTACCGTACTAATATACAACCCCTCAGTGTTCGATATATAGTCCCCCGTAAATAATAAGAACCACCCCAGTATACAATTATCAGCCTCTCCGTGAATTATAAATAACAGCCCCCGGTAACTAGGATACAGCCCCCAATGTACAATATATCTGCCTCAGTACTAAATATTTAAACACCAAGAAACTATACAACCCCCATCCCCCCATTAACAAATATACCAGCCCCCCAGCAAATAGTATTAGCCATCAGTAATTAATATCCAACCTCCCAGTTGTAAAATATAGCAGCCAGTAGTAACTTAATTTAACAACCCTCGGGTGAATAATGAATATACAGCCCCCCAGTAACTAATATACAGCCCCCCAGTAACTAATATACAGCCCCCCATAACCAATATACAACCCCTAGTGACATATAAATATAAAGTCCCCCAGTAACTGCTAGGCAGCACCCAGTAACAAATATACAACCCCCAGTATCTAGTATAAAGCCCAAACCTAACTAATATACAACCCCCATAACTAGTATACAAAACAGTAAGTAGATATATAGTTCCTGTAACAAAAATACAGCCCCCCCCATTAACTACTATACAGCCCCATGTCACTTATATATAGCCCCCCAGTAACTAGTATATAGCCCAAAGAAATTATTATACAGCCCTCAGTGTACAATATATCACCCCCCAGTAAGTAATATAAAGTGGTGATACCCCTACCATTTCCCATGCTTTTAATGAGTTACCAATAAAGAAGAAAACTTTTTATGGATGTGCCGCGATTATCTATTTATTTTTGGATCAAGTAATATAAAGTCCCCAGTGACTAATAAATATACCCCCCGGTCCCTAATATACAGCCCTCAGTAACAAATATACAGCCCCCAGTAATTAAAATATAGCCCTATGTAACTAGTATATAAACCCCCTAGTAAAAAGTCACCCAGTAACTAATATACAATCCCCCACTGTACAATATTTCAGCCCCAATAGCAAATATACAGCCCCCCAGTAACTAATATCACCACCGTGTATTTTGCTCTTGACCCCCCTCTTTCCTTCAAGGACCCCCAGTAAATAGTAACAAATACCTGTTACTAATTACAACCCCTAGGGTTCCCCCCCCCCCCCCGTATATAAGAGGGTGGGGGTTCCGGGCACACACAGGGTGCACTTTGTATACAAGCACCAATTGTAGAATATCTCGATCCTCCAGTAACAAGAATAAAACCCACCGTAACTAATATACAACCCCCCAGTGTACAATATATAAGCCCCTAGTAACTAATATACAGCCCCCATTAATGGATATACAGCCCCCAGGGACTAACAAACATATAGCCCCCCGTAACTAATATTCAGTGTACAGTGTACAGACACCCAGTAACGAATGTACAACCCCCTAGTGTACAATACATCAGCCCCCAGTAACAAAAATACAATTTCTAGTCACTAATAAATATACAGTCCCCCAGTAACTCATAGACAGAGCCCAGTAATAAGTATACAACCCCCAGTAACCAATATACAGCCTCCCGTTACCAATATGCAACCCCTAGTGACTTATAAATATAAAGCCCCCCAGTAAGTGATAGACAGCACCCAGTAACAAATATACAACCCCCAGTATCCCATATAAAGCCCAAACCTAACTAATATACAACCCCCATAACTATTATACAAAGCAGTAAGTAGATCTATAGCCCCTGTAACAAATATACAGCCCCCCATTAACTATTATACAGCCCCATGTCACTCATATATAGCCCCCCAGTAACTAGTATATAGCGCAAAGAAATTAATTTACAGCCCTCATTGTACAATATATCAGCCCCCCCAGTAAGTAATATACAGCCCCCAGTAATTAAAATATAGCCCCATGTAACTAGTATTTAAACCCCTAGTAAAAAGTCCCCCAGGAACTAATATACAATCCCCCACTGTACAATATTTCAGCCCCAATAACAAATATACAGCCCCCCAGTAACTAATATACAACCCCCAGTGTACAATATATCAGCCCCCCAGTAACTAGTATACAACTACCTGTTACTAATATTACAACCCCTCAGGGTTCAATATATAAGCCCCCAGTAACTAATATACAGCCCCCCAGTAACTAGTATACAGCCCCAAGTGTAGAATATAACCATCCTCCAGTAACTAGAATACAACGCGCCGTATCTAATATACAGCCCCCCAGTGTATAATATATAAGCCCCTAGTAACTAATATATAGCCCCCATTAACGGATATACAGCCCCCAGTGACTAATAAACATATAGACCCCCAGTAACTAATATTCAGCGTACAGACACCCAATAATGAATATACAACCCCCTAATGTACAATATATCAGCCCCCAGTAACAAATATACAATTTCTAGTAACTAATAAATATACAGTCCCCCAGTAACTCATGGACAGAGCCCAGTAATAAATATAAGACCCCCCAGTATCTAGTTTAAATCTCCAAAGTACAGCCCCCATTACAAGTATACAAGCAAGTAAGTAGATCTATAGCCCCCTGTTACAAATATACAACCCCCATCACTAATATACATCCCCCCAGTAACTAGTATATAGCCCAAAGAAATTAATATACAACCCCCAGTAACAAATATACGGCCCCTAGTACCTAGTAAAAAGCCCTCTAGTACTTAATGTGCAACCCTCCAGTAACTAGAATGCAACTTACCGTAACTAATATACAAGCCCCCACTGTACAATATATCAGCCCTAGTTACAAATATTCTGCCCCCCGGGTAACTAGTATAAAGCCCCCAGTAACTAATATACAACCCCCCATATCTGATATACAGCTCCACAGTAACTAGTATATAGCCCAGTAACTGATATACAGCCCCCAGTAACTAATATACAGCCCCCAGTAACTAATATATAGCCACATTCTGTAGCGCCCCAAATTTTGTAATGTCCCTATTTGTAGCTCCTTCACCTCTTCTTTCCATTTTGCAGTCAATTACTAATCATTCCTGTCCCTAATCTGTCCCTGTATCTCTTGATTCCCTGTCTAGTCCCTCAGCTACAGGACTGCTCCTAAAGGTAGAGCCTCCTGCACCTCGTACCTCTCCTAATCTCCTGACACTCTCCCTAGCGCTGTCCCTATCGCTTACTTATTTTAAAAACATGTCTCCCAATCTCCTGTATCTCATCACTTATTATTCCCATCTTCCTAATATACAACCCCCAATGACAAATACATATACAGCCCCCAGTAACTAATATACAGCCCTCAGAGAACAATTTATCAGTCCCCAAGTAACTAAAATACAACCCCAAGTATTTAGTATACTGCTTATGTAACTAACAGCCCCCCCCCCGTACAGGGCCGGATTAAAGGAGGGGCTCCTGGGGCTCGAACCCCGGGGCCCCCACTACTTTCACTTTTTAAGGGGCCCCCACCAGTTTCCGACATTCAGCGACTGTTTCTGTGTGAGATGCACAGCAGCCAGTGGCTGCCTGCAACGCACATAGGGGTCTGGGATGTCAGCTGTGTCAGAGAGACACAGCTGCTTACGCAGGGGGAGATCGCCAAGATCACCATTTTCTACAGGGGACTGGCGGCTAAAGTCTACAGGGGGCTGGTGGCTGTATACTACAGTAGCTCCCCAGTAACTAATATACAGCCCCCAGTGTACAATATATCGGCCCTCCAGAAACTAGTACACAACCCACCGTATCCGATACATAACCCCTCAGTGTACAGTACAGCCGCCCAGTAACCAATATGCAACCATCTAGTTTACAATACATCAGCCACCAGTAACTGATATACAGCCCCCCGTAGCCAATATACAACCCTATTGACTAATAAATATACAGCCCCTCAGTTACTGCTGTACAGGGGCTGTAACTAATATACAGCTCCACAGTAACTAGTATATAGCCCAGAGAAATCAATATACAGCCCTCAATCCCCCCCGTAAGTATAATACAACCTGCCAGTGTACAATAGCCCCCCTCCCCGTGACTTATAAAATTACAGCCCCCCAGTAACTAATATACAGCCCTCAGTGTACAATATATCGGCCCTCCAGTAACTAGTACACAACACAACTAATATACAACCCCCCCAGTTTAAAGTATACATCCCCCGGTAACAAATATACAACCCCCTAGTGTACAATACATCAGCCCCCAGTAACAAATATACAATTTCTAGTGACTAATAAATATACAGTCCCCCAGTAACTCATAGACAGAGCCAGGTAACTAATATACAACCCCCAGTATCTAGTTTAAATCTCCAAAGTACAGCCCTCCTAACTAGTATACAAGCAAGTAAGTAGATCTATAGCTTCCCATAACAAATTTACAACCCCCCAGTAACTTATATACTACCCCCCCTAGTATACAGTCTCCACGTAACTAATATACAGGCAAATAACAAAAATACATCACCCAAAGACTAATAAATATACAGCCCCCCCATTAACTAACATACAGCCCACAGTAACAAATATACAGCCCCATGAAACTAATATATAACCCCCAAGTAACTAAATTACAACCCCCTTGTAATTAGTATACAAACCCCAAGTAACTAGTATACAGCCCCCCAGTAATTAATATACAACCCCCACCCCATGTACAATATACAGCCCCCCAGAAACTGGAATACAACCTACCGTAACTAATATACAACCCCGCAATGTACAATATATAAGCCCCGTTAACTAATATACAGCCCACAGTAACTAAAAACTCCAGTAATTACTAATAATTAATAAGTAACTAATATAAAGCTCCCTGTAACTAGTATACAAACCCCCAGTAATTAGCATACAGCCCCCAGTGTACAATATTTCAGGCCTCAGTAACAAGTATACAGCCCCCATAACTAATATAATACATTATATTAGCCCCCCAGTGACTTTTAAATATACATCCCCCAGTAACTAGTATACAGCCCCCAGTGTACAATATATCTGCCCCTCAGGAACTTATATTAAAACAACCAGAAACTAATACAACCACCATTAACAAATATACAGCCCCCCAGCAACTAGTATTCAGCCATCATTAATAAATTTACAACCCCCAAGTGTATAATATATCAGCCCCCCATAACTAATATACAGCCCCCGTAACCAATATACGACCCCTAGTGACTAATAAGTATACATCCCCCCAGTAACTCATAGACAGCCCTCAGTAACAAATTTACAACCCCCAGTATCTAATATATAGCCCAAGCTTAACTAATATACAACCCCCATAACTAGTATACACACCAGTAAGTAGATCTATAACCCCTGTAGCAAATATAAAGCCCCCCGTCACTAATATACAGCCCCACAGTAACTAGTATATAGCCCAAAGAATTTACTATACAGCCCTCAGTGTACAATATATCACCCCCCAGTAAGTAATATACAGTCCCCAGTGACTAAGAAATATACTCCTCTAGTAATTAAAATACAATCCCCAGTAACTAAAATACAGCTCCCCCAGTAACGCATAAACAACCCCCACTGTACAATATATCAGCCCCCCTGATATACTGCCCCCCCCCATAATTAATATACAACCCCCAGTGACTGATAAATATACAGCTCCCAATAACTAATATACAGCCCCCAGTAACTAATATACAGACACCTTCTGTAGCGCCCCTAATTTTGTAATGTCCCTATTTGTAGCTCCTTCCCCTCTTCTTTCCATTTTGCAGCCAATTACTAATCATTCCTGTCCCTAATCTGTCCCTGTATCTCCTGATTCCCTGTCTAGTCCCTCAGCTACAGGACTGCTCCTAAAGGTAGAGCCTCCTGCACCTCGTACCTCTTCTAATCTCCTGACACTCTCCCTAGCGCTGTCCCTATCGCTTACTTATTTTAAAAACTTTCTCCCAATCTCCTGTATCTCATCACTTATTATTCCCATCTTCCTAATATACAACCCCCAGTGACAAATACATATACAGCCCCCCAGTAACTAATATACAGCCCCCAGTAACTAATATACAGCCCCCATAACTGATATACAGCCCCCAGTAACTAATATACAGCCCCCAGTAACTAATATTCAGCCCCTAGTAACTAATATACAGCCCCCCAGTAACTAATATTCAGCCCCTAGTAACTAATATACAGCCCCCATAACTGATATACAGCCCCCAGTAACTAATATACAGCCCCCAGTAACTAATATTCAGCCCCTAGTAACTAATATACAGCCCCCAGTAACTAATATTCAGCCCCTAGTAACTAATATACAGCCCCCAGTGACAAATAAATATACAGCCCCCCAGTAACTAATATACAGCACTCAGTGTACAATATATCAGTCCCCAAGTAGTTACTTATATATATAAAGCAAATAATATACAGCCCCCCGTAACTATTATACAAACCCCCAGCAACTAGGATACAGTCCCCCAGTTACTTATATACAGCCCCCCGTAATTAGTATACAGTCCCCCAGTAACTAATATACAATTTTTAGTGACTAATAATTATACAGTCCCCCAGTAACTCCTAGACAGCACCCAGTTACAAATATACAACCCCCAGTATCTAGTTTAAATATCCAAAGTACAGCCCCCCTAACTAGTATACAAGCAAGTAAGTAGGGTTATGGGCCCCCCATAACAAATATACAGCCCCCCAGTAACTGCTATACAGCCCATGTAACTAATATACAGCCCCACAGTAACCAGTATATAGCCCAGGAAAATTAATATACAGCCTTTAATATACAATATATCGGCCCCCCAGTAACTTAAATACAACCCCCAGTAACTAGTATACAGGCTCCAAGTAACTAATAAACAGACGCATAACTAATATACATCCCCCGGTGACTAATTGAATTACAGCCACCCCCCAGTAACTAATATACAGCCCCCCCCTCCCTAGTAACTAATATACAGCTCTCAGTAACAAATATACAGCCCCATGAAACAAATATACAGCCCCCAAGTAACTAAAAAATAGACCCCAGTAATTAGTATGCAAACCACCAGTAACTAGTATACAGCCCCCCAGTAACTAATATACAACCCTCCACTGTACAATATATCAGCATCCGTATCAAATATACAGCCCCCAGTAACTGATATAGAACCCCCAGTGTTCAATATATCTGCCCCCCCAGCAATCAGTATAAATCTTACGGTTACTAATATACAATCCCTCAGTGTTCAATATACAGACCTCCAGTAAATAATATAGAACACCCCAGTGTACAATATGTCAGCCCCTCCGTGACTTATTAATATACAGCCCCCAAGTTACTAGTATACAGCCGCAAGTGTACAATCTATCTGCCCCTCAAAACTAGTATACAACCCCCCAGTGTACAATATATAAGCCCCCAGTAACTAATATACAACGCTCAGTAACTAAAAACTCCAGTAATTAGTATACAGACTCCAGTGAACAATATATCACCCCCCAGTAACTAGTATACAGTCCCCATAACTAATATATAGCCCCCGTAACTAATATACAACCCCCTGTGTACAATATAATAGCCCCCCCCCCCCAGTGACTATTAAATATACAGCCCCTAGGAACTAGTATACAGCCCCCAGTCTACAATATATCTGCCCCTCAGTGACTTATATTAAAACAATTAGAAACTAATACCAGCCTCCATGAACAAATATACACCCCCCAGCAACTAGTATACAGCCATCAGTAATTAATATGTCCCCCCAGTGACTTATAAATTTACAGCCCCCCAGTAACTAATATCCACCCCCCAGTGTACAATATTTCGGCCCTCCAGTAATATTTAGTATATATGTAGATAGTATATGGTATACAATATATCAGCCATTCAGTAACGAAAATACACCCCCATGTAACTAAAATACAGCCCCATGTAACTAGTATATAAACTCCCAGTAACTAGTAAAAAGCCCCCCAGTAACTAATATACCCACTGTACAATATATCAGCCTCTGTAACAAATATGCAGCACACCCCCAGAAACTGATAAACAGCCCCAGTGTACAATATATCAGCCCCCCAGTAACTAGTATACAAATTACTGTTACTAATAAACAACCCCCCAGGGTTCAATATATAAGCCCCCAGTAACTAATATACAGCCCCATAGTAACTATTATACAGCCCCAATTGTAGAATATATATCCGTCCTCCAGTAACTAGACTACAACCCACCGTATCTAATATACAACCCCCCAGTGTACAATATATAAGCCTCTAGTAACTAATATACAGCCCCCAGTAACTGATATACTGCCCCCATTAACACCCCCCAGTAACTGATATACAGCCCCCATTAACACCCCCCAGTAACTGATATACAGCCACCTTCTGTCGCGACTCAAATTTTGTAATGTCCCTATTTTTACTTCTTCCCCTTTTCTTTCCATTACTAATCATTCCTGTCCCTAATCTGTCCCTGTATCTCTTGTATCTCCCTGTCTAGTCCCTCAGCTACAGGACTGCTCCTAAAGCTAGAGCCTCCTGCACCTCGTACCTCTCCTAATCTCCTGACACTCTCCCTAGCGCTGTCCCTATCGCTTACTTATTTTAAAAACATGTCTCCCAATCTCCTGTATCTCATCACTTATTATTTCCATCTTCCTAATACACAACCCCCAGTGACAAATACACATACAGCCCCCCCCAGTAACTAATATACAGCCCCCAGTGACCAATACATATACAGCCCCCCAGTAACTAATATACAGCCCCCAGTGACCAATACATATACCCCCCAGTCTAATTACAGTCCCCCAGGAACTACTATACAGCCCCCCATAACTAATATCAGCCCCCAGTAACTCATATACGACCCCCCGTAACACTATACACCCCTCAGTGGCCAATGATCATCCACATTATCTAGTAATTACGAGGCCCCCAACAGCCCTCCCCCCATAACTAGTATAAACAAACCCCCCATCACGAATAATACAGCCCCCCTAACCATAATACACAACCATCCAGTGTACAATCTCCCCCGCAGTGACTTATAAATTACAGGGTCCCCCGTACTACTTACAAGGCCCCCATTGTACAATATTTTCGGCCCTCCAGTAATATCTCGTAATATATGTATATAGTATATGGTATACAACCCCCCAGGACTATATCCACCCTCATTAATAAATATATATCCCCCGTAACTAATATACCAGCCCCACCCCCAGTACTAATATACAGCCCCCCCAGTAACTAATATCCAGCCTCATTAATAAATATATATCCCCCAGTAACTAATATACAGCCCCCAGTAAACTAAGACTCCAGTTTATAACCTAAAAAGCACAATTACTATATAAAGCTCCCTGTAACTTTATATAACCCCCATAACTAATGACAAAGACCCCCCGAAACTGATATACAACTCCCAGTGTAAAATTATAACCCCCCATTAAAAATCCCATCCACTTACCATTACTAATATAGCAACCCCAAATATCTAGTATACAGCTCCAAGTCAATAATATAACACTCGATACGCTCCACCGTTCCTATATACAACCACCCAGTTAGCCCCGCCCCCACCCGTTACGTTCTAAATTTACACAGCCCCCCATTACCTAATCTAAACAGACCCCCTAGTGTACAAATACAACATCCCCCATAAACAATATACAATTTCTAGTGACTAATAAGTATACAACAGCCCCCCATACCTCAGAGCATAGTCGGTAACATATACACCCCCAGTATCTAGTTTAATCTCCAAATTACATTCTCAGCATAGTATCAGTATCATAAATAAGTAAACTAATTAGAGAGCCCCTCTATCACTATATATAGCTCAGAGAAATTAATTACATGCCCTCATGTACAGTATATCGGCCCCCCCAGTCAAAATATACAGCCCCCGAAACTCGTATACGAGTCTCCAAGTACCTAATCATAGCACCCATCATGTACATATCTCGGCCCCCCAGTAACTACGATACAGCCCCCATAACTAGTATAACGCCCCACCATGTAACAATATATCTGCCCCTTAGTACAATGTTAAACCCCCCAGCAACTAATACAACCCCCCCATAACGAATATACACCCCCCGCGACTAGTATTTAGCCCATCATTAATAATATACAACCCTCCAATAATATAATATATCAGCCCCCCCCCATAACTAATATACACCCCCAGTAACTATTAACACAGCCCCCCAAACCAAGATCACCCCTTGACTAATAAATATCCAGTCCCCCCCATTAAACTGCATAGACAGCACGCCAATTACCAAAGTCTACAACCCCCATAATCGAGTATGAAGTCCAAACTTAACTAATATACAGCCCTGCTAACTAGTGCAAACCAGTACGTAGTATCTTAACCCCTGTAACAAATTATACAGCCCCCCACTTTCAATATATAGCCCAGTCACAAATATACAAGCTAGCCCCATCACTAATCTGCAACCCCCTTTAAACTGATATACAACCCCCCCAGTAACTAATATAACAGCAGCCCCTTCTGTAGCTCCCCAAATTTGTAATGTCCCGATTGTGTACTCCTTCCCCTCTTCTTTTCCTTCTGTTTCCATTTTGCAGTCTATTACTATTCATTCTGTCCCTAATCTGTCCACGTATCTCCTGATTCCCTGTCTAGTCCCTCAGCTCCAGAATGCTCCTAAAGGTAGAGCCTCCTGCCCTCGTACCTCTCGAATCTCCTGACACTCTCCCTACTCTGTCCCATCTCTTACCTATTTTAAAAACATGTCTAATACCCTTCCCCCAGTACCTAGTATACAATCCCCCCCCAGTAGCAATATACAGTCCTCGGTAACATAATACAACCACCGTGTACAATATTCAGCCCCCCCCCCCGGGAATTATAATTTAACACCCCCCAGTAACTGTTATACAGCCCCCAGGTACAATATGTTCCGTTCTCCAGTATGAGTACACAACCCGCTGTAACTAATATACAACCCCCCATGTAACAATATATATCAGCCCCCAGTAACAGATATACAGCCCCCGTTCTTTCTACAGCCCACAGGAACTTAAAACGCCCCTTCTCCGTATCAGTCAGTATCATCCCACAAGTAACAATATACAATCTCCCTGTAACCATCTAATACAAACTCCCCATAAAAGTAATATACCGCCCCAAAATACTTAGTATACCCCCCCCATGTACAATATATCGCCAGTCACGAATACTACCCTACCCCCATGGACATATATTAGTTCCCCCAGTGACGATTAAATATGCAGCCCCAGTAAGTAGTATACCCCCCATACAACTAATATACAGCCCCTGTAACTATATCACCCCACCATGTACAATATATCTGCTCCTCAGTAACTAATATGAAAAAACCTCCCCATTCACAAATTATAACAGGTCCCCCTAGCACTATATACAAGCCCTCAGTAATTAAGAGACACCCCCCAGTGTACAATATACACCCCCATAACTTAATTCAATCCACCGTGCCTAACATACAACCCCCAAGTTTACAAAACTATCAGCCCTCAGAACTAATAGACATCCCCCTGAGCAATATACAGCCCCCCATAACTAATAATACAACCAACCCATTAACGAAAAACTCCAGACTCAGTAACACCCACAAGTAACTGATATACAGGCTCCCTGTAACGAGTATACAGCCCCCAGTAATTAGTATTCACCTTCAACCCCCCATTGTACAATATATCAGTCCTCCCGTAACTGGTATAACAGCCCCTTAGTAATCTAATATACAACCCCCTTTGTCAATATATTATCCCCCACCCTGTGATCTTAAATATAGCAGCCCCAGCGCAACAATAATATTCTGCCCCCTCAGTAACTAATATAAAACCCCCAGAACTAATTACTTAGCCCCCGTATCTAGTATACACCCTACCATTAACGAAATATACAGCCCCCATCAACACGTATACCCACCACCAGTAATTAATATACAACCCCCAATGTACAATATCAAGAGCCCCAGTAACTAATATACCAACCCACCGTTCCTAATATACAACCCCCAAGTTACAATAACTCTCCCGCGAATAATATACAACACTAATGCTAAAAATATACATCCCCCCAGTTCACTATATCAGCCCACGCAGTAACAGTATACAGCCCCCCACTAACTATATGCAGTGCCCGTAAATAAATAGACCACCCATTGTATAAATACAGCCCCTCTGTGCTTATTAATGCAGCCCCCGTAAACTAGTATACAATCCACCGACTTATTTACCCCCTCAGCGTACAATATATCCGCCCCCAATATTAACTGATATACAGCCCCCCATTAACTGATAGACAGCCCCCATAACTAATATACCAACCCCCAGTTACTATAAATAAACAGCCCCAGTAACTAGTAGCCAGCCTCCCGTGTCATATATCCGCCCCCTCAGTAAACTAATAGACAACCCCAATATACTATACCCCGCTCCCAGTAACTAGTATACATCCACCAGTATTCAACCCCAGTGTACAATATATCCACCGTACAGTCACTGGTATACAAGCAACCTACCTTAAAAATATACACCCCCCGTGTTCATCTTTAGCCCCCAATACTAATATGCAGCCCCCAGCAACAATTCCAATCCTCCCCAGTGACTAATATATACAACTCCCTAGAAACTAACAGACAGCCCCCCCCCTCACATATACTACAACCCCCAGTTGTAGTATAGACCCAAAGTAACTAATATATACAAACCCCCATAACTAGTACACAAAACATAAGGTAGAATCTATAGCACCAGTAACTAATATACGCCCCATATATATAAGACGACCAAGTAAACTAAAATAAAGCCCCTATCTAGTATATCACACCCCTCTACCTATATATAGGCCCCCAGTAACTAATATATCACCCCCCAGTAACTAATATACACCCCCCAGTAACTAATATACACCCCCCAGTAACTAATTAATAGCCCCAAAGTATCTAGTATAAATTCCAAACGTAACTAATATACAGCCCCTCTAATTAGTATACAAAGCAGTAAGTAGATCTATGGCCCCTGTAACAAATATACACCCCAGTAACTGTTATACAGCCCCCAGTAACTAATATACAGCTCCCCCAGTAACTAATATACAGCCTCCCAGTAACTGTTATACAGCCCCCAGTAACTAATATACAGCTCCCCCAGTAACTAATATACAGCCCCCCAGTAACTAATATATAGCCCCCCTGTACTATATACAGCTCCCCACTTAACTAATATACACGCCCTACAGCCCCCCAGTAACTAATATAACAGCGCCCCCCCCCCAGTTTAACCTATATACAGCCCCCCAGTACTACTATACAGCCCCCATAACTAATATACAGCTCCCCCAGTAACTAATATACAGCCCCCCATAACTAATATATAGCCCCCCTGTAACTAATATATCAGCCCCAGTGACTAATAAATATACAGCCCCCAAGTAATTAAAATACAGGCCCTCCATAACTAGTATACAAACCCCCAGTAAGTAATACACAGCCTCCAGTGTACAATATATCACCCCCCCCCAGGTGACTAAATCATGGCCCCCAGTAACTAATATACACCCCAATACTAATAGACAGCCCTCAGTGTAACAATAATATTGGCGCCCTCAGTTACTAATATTTACAAAACAACTAATATATAGCCCCCAGTAACTACTATCCAACCCCATCAACTAATATACATCCACCCAGTAGCTAGTATAGAGCCACCAGCAATAAATATACAACCCCCATTAGTATAGTAATACGATCCCTCCAGTAAACTTAATACAACCCACCGTAATTAAATAATACAACCCCTAGTGACTAATATACAGCCCCACAGTGGTACCCATATATCAGCCCCCAGTAACGTAGATAGGCCCCCCCCTCTTCCAGTGTTTGTCCCTATTGGTTAGCGGAGTCCATTACCAGCTGGAGATGAGAACGTTTCGGTGCAGTCTTTTCTGAGGTTTTTATAAACTCCTCTGTAAATCTTTCATTTTTTCTGAGAAAAAACGAGATTTTAAGATGTGAGTGACGTCATAGCGCAGAGCAGTAGTCCTCATAACTATTGTATCCTGGCGTAATTACGAGGGCAAGACCATCTTTATCCGTTTGTCCTCAAGCTGCCCGCCGTGGCTCATGTAATGGGCAGCGCTGCTCCTACCACCTGGCCCGCTGTCCGCCTAGGTGCCTCAGTCAATGTCCATCTAACCACCGGATTACTTACAATCGATTAGTTACAAAATATGTCCCCTAACCATTATCTTAGTAACGAATCAGAAGACGTCCTGTAAATAAGCAGCAGTCATAATTGTCCTACAATTTATTGACACTGTCTAATAATAAAATTTGTATTTGATTTCCATAAAACCAATTTCCAGTTTAGCATTTACCCCACTCTACCTCTCCCGGTGCCAGAAGCCGCCACTTGTAAACCGTCCCTGTCCTCAAAATGCACTCACTGACCACAGATGGGGGGCGCCAGCTGGCCAACATTCCCCCCCCCACACCCAGTTGTGATGTCATGGTAACGGTGGAAACCAATCATAGCAAAGCATTCATATCAACACTCTGCTCATGTGAAATGAAGCGGGCTGTGATGTTGTTCCTTTCTTGGACATGTTCATTAATGCCCTGTAAATTATTTGTTCGTTCATTTTTATGGCTTTTTGAGGTTCTTACACAACAACCTCTCACCGCACAAGTGACCATGTTCTGCTCCCTGCATTTATTAAGGACACCCCTTATCTAGAGACCTGACAACACTGTTACATGCAGTGGCCCTGGAAAATTATCTACAATTGTCCCTATGTTGTAGACAGGTCCAATTAACTAACATACAACCCCCAAGTGTACAACATATCAGTCATAAGTAACTCATAGACAGCACTCAGTAACAAATATACAACCCCCAGTATATAGTATAAAGCCCAAACGTGACTAATATACAGCCCCCCTAACACCAGTAAGTAGATCTATAGCCCCTGTAACAAATATACAGCCCCCCAGTATGTAGTTTAAAGCCCCAAAGTAACTAAAATACAGCCCTGCTAACTAGATATACACACCCCTAGTAACCTAATATATAGCCCCAGTAATTAACCCCTACGGGACGCAGCCTCTTTTGGCCTTAGAAGGACGCGGCCCGCATTCTTTCAATCTGACCTGTGTCACTATAAGTGGTTATAGTTGTGGAACGCTATGAGATAAAAAAAAAAAAAAAAAAAAAAATACAGGGGATTTTTAGATTGTGTGTTCCCCGTGACACCATTGTACTTCAAAATTAGTTTAAAAATTTGGATGAAATCTTTTGTGTTTAGTTATGAAAAAAAAAACAAAATTTGGCAAATAATGTGAAAAATTCTTATTTTCAAAACGTTCTAAATTCTCACTTTTGATGCAGATAGTCCATAGCCTCCCAAAATAATTCATAACTTACATTCCCAATGGTTGCTTTATCTGGCCATGGTTTTTTTAAGATTCCACATATTGTTTACTAGATGTCTGAGGCTCAGATTTAGGTATCATGTTTCACCTTCACATTTTTTGTAAAATCCACCAAAACCGTATTTAGATGGACCTGCTCAACTTCTAATTGTCACTGAGAGGCCTAAATAATAGGAGACTCGTAAATTTCCACCCCATGTTGGAAACTACACACAACACCTCAACAGATGAAAACACTTTTAAGAGTTTGTTAACGCTTTTACGGTTTTAAATAGTGTAAAACCCAATGGAGGTGCAATCTCCAAATTGTAATATTTTTTACAATACACCCATTTTGGTGAAATTAAACTTACATGGATTAAATGAATAAGGCTCCACAAAGTTTGATACCCAATTCTCCCGAGTACACGGATACCCCATATGTGTGGTACCCGCTGTATGGGCGCACGGCCGGCATAGAAGGGAAGGAGGCGCCATCCCACATCAATAGATTTGCTATGTAAATTGTACAGCATAATTTTTTTTTCTTTTTTTTATTGTGGACCTATAGGGCTTATTTCTTTTGGCCACATTAGATCACTTTTCTGGACGAATTTGGGGGACTCTATAGGCTACCTTGGTGAATTTTATTAAACTTCTTGTTGGTGGAGGAAATGAAAATCTCACTTTCAGGAAGATTTTTATGGGGTTTTTTTTGGCTTTTTTACCATACATAAAATAGTATATTATTTTTATTCTATGGGTCGCCACGATTACAAACAGACCTCACTATAAGATGTTTTTTTTTTCCCTTTTTATTGCATAAAAAGTAATTTGGCAAAATTGTTGTTAATTTTAGCATCACGTGTCTTCATATGTATAACTTTTTATTTTTCACCTCACAATCGTTTAGGGCTTATTTATAATGCGAAAGGATTGCTCTTTTGTGGTCTTAGTTTAGATTGCGTAACTTTTTTTTAAAGTCACCTTTTTTAGGCATTTTTGAAGGACATTAATCAAAAAATCATCTTTTCAGAGAGAGTTGTTTTTTAGGTTGTTTGTTTACGGGTTCACTTTGCGGATTAATCATCGATTCTGTTTTTTATTATACAGATTGTTACGGACGCCGGGCTACCTAAATATGTGGGGGTTTTCGTGTATTTTATTCAATTGTACTGAATAAAAACTTAATTTGAGAAAATCTTTTCATTTTAGCATCACCATCTTTTTATATGCATAACTTTTTTATTTTTGGCTGACAAATCTTGTTCGGGGGCTTAGTGTTTGCGAGAACAGTGTTTCTTTTTTAGTGGGCCGTTTTAAGTGCATACAATGTTTAATCACTTTTAGACATTTTTATGTCGTATTAATTAAAATTATCTTTTTTTCGGACGTTTTTTGCGTTTTTTCCTCCGCGGTTTACCGTGCGGGTCCTAACAATCTCTGTTTTATTATGCAGATTTTACGGACCGCGGCAATCAAATATGCGGGGTTGTTTTGTGTTTTTATGGTTTTTTATACTTTTTTTTTATTAATTTTTTTATGGGAAAGTGACATTTTATAGGGGCTTATATTTTAGGTTTTATTTTTTATTTATTATAATGTTAGTGTTAAGTGTTTTTGCATTTGTTACTTAACATACTTGAACTTAAACCAGTGAGGCTCTATCACTGGTTTAAGTTCAATACAACTGCTCTCCAATACTATTTTATTGTAGAGCAGTGTAACCTGTATGAGCGAAGCGTTTGCGCATGCTCAGACAGTTTTGCAGTCAGACCCGGAAGGGACTGGCTGCCATGGAGACCGGGCAGCTTCCGGGCACATGCCAGTCCTCGGAGCGCCCGGAAGAGGATGGATCCCCCGGTAAGCGGCACGGGGTATCCGATCCCACATCAGGAACACCCTTCCACGCGCGGTCATTCTTGACCGCGGCGTGTAAGGGGTTAACACCAAAAACCTCGCGATTGAGTCCGGCTCCGATCGCGGGTGTTTAGCGCAGGCTGTCAGCGGTACGAACAGCTGACAGCCGCTGCTTCTGGTACTCTCCAGCTCCGTTCGTGAGCCGTCCCAAAGCTGGACGTTTACTACTTCCCGTGGCGCGAAGTATCTAGTCCCCGGACTTAGTATAACTCGTGGTGCGCCTAGGGGTAATGTACAGCCTCTAGTGACTAATATACAACCCCTAATGACTAATAAGATATTACACCCTCCTAGTACCTCATAGACAGCACACCAGGTAAACTAATATAACAACCCCCCCAGTAATCCTCATATAAAGCCAAACGTAACTAATATACAACCCACTACGTTATACAACCAGTAAGTAGATCTAGTACTTCCTTTACTATATACCTCCCCCCCCCCAGTAACGGCTATAACAGCCCCCGGTCACTAATATATATCGCCCCCAGTAACAGATATAGCCCAAAGAAATTAATATACAGCCCTCATTGTCCAATACTTCAGGCCCTCATAACAAATATCCGCCCCCTGTAACTATATACAGCCCTCCTTGCCCCCTGTAAAAGAGCCCCCATAATAACTATATAACCCTCAATACAAGAATGCAACATACTGTATCTCATAATTTTATTAGTCCATCTTCCTAATATACCCCCCAGTGACAAATAGATATACAGCCCCCATGACAAATATATGATACATGCCCCCAGTAAACTAATAAATATACAGGCCCCGTAACGAATATACAGCCCCCCCCTAACTAATAATAACCCGCACATTAACTAATATACAGAACAGTAACGATATCAGCCCCCCTTAATTAGTATACAGACCTCCAGTGTAAAATAATCACCCCACAGAAGTAGT